>MU227445.1:2708275-2725593 GCA_018584345.1 Thuja plicata
CTAGATGAGTTACTCTAGAGCATGAAAATGAAACTAATCTAAGAAAGCATGGATATGAAGCTAAGATGCAAGAAATGGAAGCTAAATGTAAGAATGTCTTCAAAAGCTCTAAATCCTCCAAGTAATCTTACAGCATAAGGTTAGTATTCAAAATATGCTTATGCAAATGAGGAGAGAGTTCTTCTTTTATAGGAAATGAGGGAAATGGACCATGGAGATTAAGAGGCAAAAGATTTAATCAGCGGTGGAACATCAAAGAGAAGCAATCCATGTGCACAAGTCTCCTCCAATGAGAGAGAAGTGTTGATTTTTGAGCCTCATGTGAGACAAAAAGGTCTTTTCTCCTTTTTATAAAATAAGAATAATGCTTTATTTGTTCAACTTAGGATAAGAGGAAAGGTGGGGTCTTTTTATTTAATAAAAGGGGAGGGAATTCCTTTTAAATAAATAAAGAATTAGGACAAAATGGTTAGCCCATAGAAAATAATCGAATAAATGACAAAGCTAGGATTTGATCAAGAATGAGCAATTGAAGATTTTAGCAAATAATGCTAGAAAGGGGCTAATAGTCTAGATGACCATTTTTAGATGATTACATTCTTTATATGTTTATGTGGTATTTCCCTTGATTTGTCTTTGCTTGGGGGCATCTCGTAGTGGAAACATAATTAGTGAAGTTGTTTATGTTTTTGTTAAAGCCATTGTTCCTGTTAAAGTGTTAGCGATGACTTTAATGTGGGGGCATACACTCTACTCACTTTTTGCACACATGCACTCTCAAAATATTTTCAAATTGAAAACTTTTTTTTTCCTTTATGGATTACAGACTAATCCTTAAATCATGGATTCTTACCTTATAAGATCTCTTGATCCCTCCACTTTCAATTTACAAGGATCTCTTGATCCATCCAGTTTCAATTTACAAGGATCTCTTGATCTCTCCAGTTTCAATATACAAATATTTTTGATCCCTTAAGGTCGAAAGGTGTCCTTAAGAATGGATCTCTCTGTATTTTGGCTTTTCTCTTTTGGAGTAGAATATTCCTAAGAGTGAATCCTCGATGGGTTGAATAGTGAGTAGACACATTCACTAGGCGGTTCAACTTTATCTTTCCAGTTACACTTTTTCCTTGTGTGATTCACAATGGGACATAGGTTCTCATTGGGCGAGGTAATCACACCCTCTCTCTTTTTTCTCTTTGACTGGTGATGTCTCTCTTATCCTGATCTTAGGGGTTATAAAGACTTAAGTACCTTAGGGCTTGAGGATTCCTTTGTCCCTTTTGATTTCGATAAGATTATCTTTTCTTTATTACCTCCTTTACCAAGAGTTTGCATCGAGTCCATACTCTTACTAAAGTGGGGGTTAAATATATAGTCAGAAAATGGAAGAAATTCCATTTTGGACTAGTTTAGCCCCCTAAGTAAGTTTTTTGGGGTCATTTAAAATGCCTTGTGTGGGTCTTTGATTTGGATCTGGCTTTTACCCTTGTTCTGCCCCCTTTTCAACTTCTCTATGACCTATTTTTGGCATCCTGAACTGTAGACCTGAGATTCTTGACCTCGGGGTCAAGGTCGACCTTGACCCTGACCTAGGTCAAGGTTGACCTCAACCCTATCCTAGGTCACTTTCGACCTTGACCCTAACCCAGGGTCTAGATTTCATGTTTCTAGGGATTCCATACATCGGGCTTCGGAAAGATTTAATTCCCGCTTCTGGGTCGGCTGTTTCGATCTTCGAGGAAGTGATCTTGAAATTATATCTGATATAAGTCCAACTATAGGGGTATAGGTCTAATTGGAATTTAATTATCCTATGTATGCATCTCTAGAAGATTATGCCCTAGATTCATATATAAGGAAGCCTTCTCCTCTCATTTTCTCTAACCATAAACCAAGCACGAAACAATCTAAGACTCTAAGACTTGAAGTGAAATATAAATGTGAAAGACAAATCTATGCATGATCTATTGAAGAAATCATCTACTCTCAAGCATTTGAGAATTCAGATACATTCAAGCATTCAATTCATCAAGAAGATCCATTGGTATCCATTGAAGGATTCAAGCTTTATGGAGCCCTCTTGTTGAAGATTTCTCCATCCACATCCATGCAAGTCTCCTCTTCCAAGATCCATTCAAGATTGGTGTTGAAGATCCAAAAGAAATTTATTTGAGACATCCTACATTCTACATTCTACATTCTACATTCATTTGGTTCATAAATACTTGTGGATCCAAGGATTCGAATCCTCCACAAGGGTTTCTATACAAGCAAGGTGAATTTGTTTATTTGCTTTGTTTATTTATGTAATTTCAATTATACTTTAAGGTTAATTCAAAAACTGGAGTTTGACGAAGGCAAACCACTCCCCAAAAAACAAAACCATTTTTCTTATAGGTACAGGTACAGGACGATGAATTTTAGATTAGATTCAGATACCTTTTCAACCAAGTTTTAGGATTTGCAAACAAAATTTCCGTCGGAGCAGTGCAGGTCAAGGTTGAAAATTTTGGGGTACAATTGCACCCTTCTAAAGAGGTCAAGGTCGACCTGACTTAGAAAAGGAAAAAATTTTAGAGTTTTGTTTGTCTCTACGTTTCTATTCCAGATCTGATTGCAGAATTTCCCAAAATCTAACACAGATATCAGAAAATAGGCTTTTCCAAATCTGATATATTTTGAGGTTAGTACTTTTCTTTGATTAATTTCTATTAAGGTTTTAATCAATTCCATTATATACTCTTCATCCATTATTCGGGATTGTAAGTCTCTCTTCTTCCTTATTATTTATGATCGATTGATACATTTGTGCATTAACCATTTTTTTATGGTTGATCAAGGTGGATCTTTCCTTTGTGAAATTTGGGGCTAAGAGGACAATCTTACCTTCTCCACTATCTCAACAATACAACTTATCCAATAATAATAACAATACATTCAATTGCTACCCTACACCATTTCACATATTACCATTTAATGACCTTCCATTTTCTTATATTACATGATTGTCATTTCATTGCACTAACACTTGCAAGACTTCCAAATGAATATTACATAACCATACTTACGTGGAGCTCCTTGAAAGGATTTCACACGTGAGGTAGTCTTATCAAATTTCACCATTTATCATTGATTTAGCATATGTCCTCGTAAGGAAATGCACGAGCTATTACTTATAATTATTGTTGTAGAGGTAGCAACACCAATTTATGCTTTGACCTATGTAAGCACCTATATAATACAACCATTTTCCCTATTTTTGTGTGTGCAAGCCTAGATACAAAAACTGAGAAAGTAAATAACAAATAGAGAAGACAATAATAGATATAGATTTTGAAAAAAAATAAAAAAAAACACCAAAGTATGGTTCCATGTACCCTTGTCCCTCTACAATGACCTATATTTTTAGAGATAGATGCTTAAATCCTCTTCATTGTATTTTTTTTTGTCTTTCGTAGATTCTATCACTTCTAAGTAGGGTTCCCGATGCTTTTATCATGCACAATTATCTTTAAATTTTAGATCTAGGTTCCTCTTTGTATGTTTATCTCAAATTTATCTTATTGGTCATGTTTTTCATTCTTATCTTCTACATATGTTTAAGCTCACCTATTTTACTATTTATAGCATAGATCACATACACACACCTAAATATATCTTTCTTTTGCAACAAAGGAACAAAATTCTACTACCTTCTATCTCCTATTAAGGACACGAGTTGGGGCTAGTTATTTTCCAAAATTTAAAAAAAGGAAATGAGATCTTGAGGATGCATTTGTTTTTATTAAATACATTTCAATTTCCTTTACTATATAATTATTTTTTATTCCCACAATATTGTGTCCCACTTTTTGGCCAACTTTGACACTGAAACAAACATTCTAAAAAAACTTCACTTTCAGACACACATTGCTGCAAAACCATTAAGAATTTGAAGATGATGTAAACTAGTGACTTTTAGAATTTTGTTTCTAGTTTCTAAATATACATTTTTAAAAAAATTGGAAATTATTTGTATACATTTTTCCTTATCCTTCGAAAAGTGGTTCGTATGAAAAATCAACATTTTGAAAGTGACAGTCATTCAGATCAGCATAACCTTTTTTTTTTCAAAAAGGATAACGACAAACTTTTTTCCAGCTTATGTTTGTAACACCAATACCTAGAGGATCCAATTGGTTGCATGTTCATAATTTTATAGTTTATTGAGTTATGAAGTCACATTAACTGTAATTTAGACATAGGTTCTTTCAGATCGCTCTAACTTGATTAGTACATATTGAAATTCATTTTTTCTTTTTTTAATAGAAAGATGATATAAATACCCATTTCCTACTTATTTTTCATAATTTGTTTTTCTAATTTAGTATTTTTCTCGAAGCATCAAAGAGAGAGGTTTCTAAATGGACAAACAACTTATTTTTAATTTAGCTAAAAATGGAAAGACACAACAAACTCAATATATATTAAAATTATAGTCATTGTAAAACTTGTTAAGAGCAGCATATCTGGCATTTTTTGGTTTAGAAGATTTTTTTTGGCCCTTGATTAAGACCTTGAAAGGGCATAATTTTGCAGAATTCAATTGTCCTTAACAAAAAAACATTTTTATCCCATTTGCATAAAGACACCTTCACACGAAGGGGTTAAAAGGGATTCATGTGAAGGCCCCTTCACATGAACACCCCCTAAAAAAAGTATGATGGAAAAGACATCGCCAAATTTTTTTGCTAGGTATGTTAGCCCAAACTAGGCCTGCCAATTTTGTTGTTTTAGTCTCAACTTTTCATTTCGGTATAAATTAAAGTATTTTTTTTCTTCTTTTGAGAAACATAAATCTATTTAATTCACTATTTTTTAATAGATAAATAGGAAAGTTAATATATATGCAATTTTTTAACCTCCATAAAGTTTTTCGAAGGCATTTTTGTGTAGAATGGAGATGGGAAACAAGAAGGGAAGGCAAAGTAAATCTGCAAGGAAAAGGTCACCTGGTAGAGAACAAAAAAATCACGAAGCTTCATTTGCATATTATTATATAAAAATAAACAAGGTAAGCATCTCTAATTTCACATCCTTGATTTTTGTATGTCTCTATTTTTTGTTTTCTCTAATTGTTCTAATTTGATTCATTTTTGTGCATGTAGCTCGCAATCAACAAGTTCAAGATGAAGGGGAAGCTTAGGGAGCAGGGTCAACCCTAGTCAAATAAATGGATGTTGGAATTAGTTGCCCATCTCCCAAGTGGTAGGTGGTATGAATCAGTTGTCTATCTCCAAAGATAAGATCTCTCTACAATGTCATTGGGAGCATAAACATAATTATCCTAAAAGAATGATTATCGATTTGTATGAGGACCCAAACAATATTTACATGGGGTCCACACCATGAGAAAAAAAATGCATCTTTTCATCATGGGGAAAGAAGGGTTGCAACCCCTCCATGTCTAGCTTCATGGTCTGAAGCCAAAATCAGACTATGTGGCCAAATAACATGACATGCCACAAATAACGGGAAGACGACTATCTAAACTTCTTGAAGGCCAAAAAATCCCATTCCATGATACTTTTGATGAACATCTCACATAACATATTAATGGGAGAGGTCTGTAAGACCCTAAACATTCCATGATATAAAATTTATTCTGAGTATCATTCATGCCATCCTCATCCCCAAGAGAGGAGAAACTATTACGCAAAAAATATGAATCTGGACGAAAGGTAGGGTAAAGATCCCCTAGGATCATCTACCATTTTCCTGGCCCTTCATCTTCTAGGTCATCCCTTCATAGAGGGCTACAAGAATGACACAAGGAAATATAAGCACTAGAAATCAATGAAGTCGACTGAGGAGTATGAACCTCCATTGTGCGAGGAAAAAATTCATTCTGATTGTTAGGCTGAGAAACAAGGGCATTCCTATTATTCTGTTGTGAAATAGGGCTTGAAACACTGTCTATGGAAGAGGAATTTTTTGACACCTTAGGTTATATAGTCTGCTGAGTTGGCGAAGCATATGAGGAATCCTGGTTTTGCTGAAAACCAAAGTGTGCATTACTTTATAGACTATTGTGGTCCAACCTTCATCTGGTTTGGGGGTGTCTAGGGTCTGTGCAAAAGTAGCCTCCTTCGGAGGAGACTTGGTCCTTGGAGTCACAAGAGGGCAATCCTTAATTTTGTGCTCTGAAGACTAGAAGTTGAAACATGCATTGGGCAAATTTAATTACATCACATGCTATGAGAAACAATTCCCACCAACCTAAATCTAAATTCACTCTTTGATATCCTAGGATAAATCAATTTCTATACAAACCCTCTTCTGAGGATGGGCATGAAAAAAATGGTCTGGCTCCATGCAAATAACCCTGCCAAGGGTTTGAGCTATACTTTGCAAAAATGGCCAACAAGGCAAAGGGAGACCAAGAAATTCTACCCAAACTGGGGCCTTAAGCTTTTTTTCATCAGAGAGGGAAAAGTCTCATGACGAAGGCTGCAAGACAAACAAAGAGGAACATACAAACTAGGGGTTGTTCTTGAGAACTCCCCCCACATGAGATGGGCTTCCAAAATGAAACAAAAACAACCAATCTTAGTTAGTACGACCCACCATCCAAAAGTTAGTAGGCAGATTCGTCTTAGATCAAGATTGAAGTAGCTTCCGAATGAAGCAAAACTCCACCATATTCCCTACCCCTACCCTGGCATATTTTATCCCCCTATCCCAAGGGAAACCCAGATTTATCAAAATGACATATTAGCTAGTGGACTAAAAATTTAAAAAAAAAAATTTAGAAAAGATTATTTAAAGATCTACACCAACATAATTTTCAAGATGATGAATATATATATTTTTTGTCCACATCATACAAGTTTTAACATTTTGTAATGAACATTTATGAAAATAAGTTTGTAACTTACGCACTTGTTTTTTATTTATTGAAGCTCAGACATATACAAATGTGCATTAGGACGCCAAGAGGACATCGAACAGCAGGGATGACATCGACGTCCTCGCTGTTATATCTACAAATCAGCGTGAAAATTTTGTCGACAGGTAGGATCATGAATATAGCATGGGAATATACCCCTCTTCACAAACGCGGAGTCAATTGACTTACATATTTAATTTCTTTTATTTCTCAGCCGGGGGAGAAACAAACGATAAATGACAAGGAAAAAAAGAAAATTGATATTCAATCCATGAACACTGTTGTTAGCATTCCTCTCAAGATCTACGCCAAACATTGATTTGTTTCTAGTTCTGAGATTGAAACGTACAGTGATTAGATTAAATAGACTGCATTTATATGTTAATTGTAACTGCTGTTTTTGAAGTTTGGGCGGTTATGATTGCAGTCCTCAAACATGAGAACTCCAGTGGTAAACAGACGGACGGCGCAGGTTGAAACATTGCCAGATATTGAAGAAAATATTCCAGAAGAATCTGCTCCTTCTCCTGCTCACAAAATTTATGTTGCCGTTGGAAAAGACTTGTCTGAGACCGCCTATGCTCTCAAATGGGCGGTGAAAAGTTTGGATAAAAGGGAAGAAGCATTAATAATTCTTCTTCACATTCGTCCTCCACTTCGCTATTTTCCATCTCCAAGTAAGTATTGCGATGATCGAATTCAGTTTGGATGCAAATATCAGATTTTAATGGTGGTTTTTTTGACAAATTTGACGTTTCTGTGATTTCAGTGGGGAGAATTCCTTTGAACCAAGTAAGCAAGGATGTCTTAAAAGCTTACAAGAACAATGAAGAGAAGGAGCTCGACAGTTGGATGAATCAATATTTGAATATGTGTTCCAGAGCAGAGGTATGATTGCTATCCACTTTGGTACATAAATGGAGCTTTGATAAAGATTAAACTTTCAGTGTCTAAATATAAACAATATGTGATAGGTCAAAGCTGAGCGTTTAGTTATTGAGAAGGAGGAGATTTCCAAAGGGATTGTTGAGGTGATTTCGGAGCGAGGTATCACGAAACTTGTCTTGGGAACAACTTCAGCCGGCGGCGCCATTTCTAAGTATGCGAAACAATTCTCTATGATCTAGTATGCGATATCATTAAATCTTTTCAAATTTATCAACTAATCCATTTTCATTTCGAAATTTTGTTCAGGAAAATGAAAATGCAACAGTCGGGGAAGGCGTACTACGTTCAAAGGCACGCGGGAGAGTCGTGCGATGTTTCCATTGTATGCAAGGGAAAGCTCGTGCTGCTCAGTGAAGGATCTCCTGGTCAGTATATCAATATTTTCATATTTGCAAACTAAATCTTTGTTTTGTAGGACAGTTTAATCCTTACGATTGTTTGATTTGAAAAACTAGTATACAATTTCATTCAGAAAGCTATCTTATATGGAAATTTAAGGTCTTCGGATGTCTATTGTTTTCAATCTAAAATTTGGATGCTCTGTTTTTGTTTGTATGAATTTGTACTGACAGGGCGGAAATCAAAGAGCAACAGAAGTCCATTGCCCGATTGGCTGAGGAAACGAACCGAAGCATCCGTTGTTACACCTTCTCCAAATGAATTTAGCCGATCGGTTTCATCGCCTGCACACTTCGGATCGGATCTGAACAACGGCAATCAAAGTCCGGCAAATTTTCAGCGAGTTTCTGTGGCCACTGGGACCGAGAAAGTGGACGATTCGGAAATAACGGCCGCGATTGATGAATTTTGTTCGGAATTGGAAGCGGCAGACAGGCCCCAAATCGATGTTGATCAAGGTTATGATTTGGAGCGTGAGCCTACAGAATCTCAAGTAAATCCTCTCGAACAAACAATCTTTTTGAATCAATTTTCTTTGTTTCAAGCTTAAAATACATTTCTTTCTTCTCGTCTAGCAACAAATAAATTGGAAACTACGATTAAAGGTTTTTCGTATCTTCTCAGAAAGCTAATCTGTGTAATTGGAAACATGTAAACAAATTTAAAGATCTATGTGTGTGATATTTATTATAAGGAATTAAAAATATCTCAATATTATACTGCAGGAAGCGAATGTAGATGCCGAAGTCATAAAAGTTGAGCTTTCAGAGGCATTGGAAGCGGTCGTGAATGTGAATAAGGAACTACAAAATGAGATCGCGAGGCGGAAGAAAGCAGAGGCGGCTGCAATGATATCAATTCACAAGGTATGGAAGTTTTTCTTCTTTTCCAGATACAAATTGTTGTCGCTCCAGTAAAGTCTCCTAAACTTTTGTGCATCCTCAGTGCAAAGATCTTGAAACCGCCTTCAAAGAAATAGCCAAAGAGAAGGAGGAGGCGATCTCGCGTGCAAAGCTTTATGAACAGAAATGCCAAGACCTTGCAAGGCGACGGAACGACGTCGAAGAAGAAGTTCAAGAAATGGTGGAGAAACTGACATCGCTTGGAGCAAAAGTGAACGAAAGCACCCGTGAACGACAGGCAGCCATTAACGAGGTCGAAGTAACAAGGCGAAAGCTCGAAGCCGTGGAGGAGCAAAACTTCCGAATTTTGCAACAAAAGGACGCCGAAATTCAACATCTTCAGAGTTGCTTGCTCAGAATGCCGCCAGTCGATGTCTCGATATCCTCCTCGTCCTCTGATAACCTCGAATTCCGCGAATACTCTTTGGACGAAATAAAAGAAGCAACCTGCAATTTCTCCAACCATTTCAAACTTGGAGAAGGCGGTTACGGCGATGTGTACAAAGGCGTAATAAAACAAACAGCCGTTGCAGTCAAAATCCTCAGGGAGAACGGTTTGCAGGGTCAACAGGAGTTCCAAAGCGAGGTATGTACACTAAATTTTTTCCAAAGCGATGCAGATTTTTAAATTTTCTTTCTTTCTTACAGCACACTAAATTCTATGAGCTTCTTTTGTTCAGATCGGTATTTTCAAGGATATTCAGCATCCGCATTTGGTACGGATTTTGGGAGCCTGTTCTGAGCGAGGTTGTATTATTTACGAATATATGTCGAATGGATGCCTCGAAGATCATCTCAGCTGCAAAGGCGCCTCTCCGCCACTCCCTTGGTACGCCAGATTTCGAATCGCCGCCGAATTATGCTCCGCTTTACAGTATTTGCACAGTTTTATGCTGGATCCGATTGTCCACCGCGATGTAAACCCCCAAAATATTCTCCTAGACGAGAATTATGTAAGCAAAATAGGCGATTTCGGCCTATCTCGTCTTCTGTCAAAGGATCGAAATTCAGAGTCGGAGCTAAAAGGCACATTTTCGTACATGGATCCAGAATACCTAACAGACGGTGAATACTCTACAAAATCCGATGTTTACAGCGTCGGAATCGTCATTCTCCAGCTTCTAACCGGAAAACCGGCTCTAGGACTCGTAAAAGAGGTGGAACGGGCCTTACAAAGTTCAAACTTTCACAAAATATTGGATCCTTCAGCCGGGGATTGGCCATTTGTGCATGCTACTCAACTGGCTTATCTTGCCTTAGATTGCACGCATCCGGAAAGGAAGAAGAGGCCAGACCTTCAACCGACTGTGATGAAATTACTGAATCAGATCCGCAACATGTTCCCTGAAACAAACCTTGGCAGGCCGGTTGAATTTGGGCAGAAGTCGGGGAAAGCGACTGAGGAAATACATGTTCCCAGCTTCTTCCTCTGTCCAATCTTCAAGGCAAGGATAATTTCTTTTATTCTTTCACCATTACTTGGTAGTTCAAATTATATTTGTTATCTGACTCTGTTACTTTCCCTGACTTCAATAGGTTTTCGTTATTAAACAATTAGGGTTTTGACTTGAGAAAAAATTTTCCGATTTGCAGGAAATTATGCAGGATCCTTACATTGCTGCAGACGGCTTTACATACGAGAAAGAGGCGATTCAAGGATGGTTTGATTGTGGACGTGACACATCTCCAATGACAAATGAAAAGCTTGCGAGTAAAATTCTGATAGCAAACTTTTCTTTAAGATCCGGCATTCGACAATGGCAAGAAAGAGGCGATTTCTTGTAGATCTAAATGTCCCGTACAATAGGAAACAAATGATTTTGCGGAGTCCATATGTTTGATCTATCAATACGGTTGTAAATATGTGTTCGTGGTTGTTTTATAACAGTTTCAACTGAATGATAATTCAGAAGATTTGTACAATTTTGTAACACAGCAATGATTTTCAAGGGTACTATAATTCGTTAATAATGATAAATATTTTTAAATATGTATAAGCACGATATTTTCAATATTATATAATTAAAATTTATTTATTTTATTGTACAAGTAAATTATTGTGAATTGAAATAAGATAATTATTTATTAATTTTTTTACTTTAAATGAGATATAATTATCTTATTAATTATATAGTTAATAGGATTCCTACATGTAATCCTAGAACTAATGTAAGTGGTATTAGTAGATTGTATATCATTAAACATGACATTGGAAGTGAATATAGGATGAGAAGGTATCATCATGGGTATTGATACATGCATCTATATTTGGTTTTAAGGAGCTGAATATGCAAGAACTTCTATGCAACTAGCTATCATCATAGTGTTTTCACTCATTGTGAGCTATGTTATCTAGATCATCAACACCTTGTGAATTACCATGTAATGATCTCCTTATACTTCAGAAAAGAGAGATGATGTTTACAGAAAAGTGATCTATAGTCATAAATTGTTGGAAGCATTCTAATTTCTTGACTAGATTCTTTAATTGTTGTCAAAAAATTGGTTTGTAGAGCTATCTATGTCTTGGGAATTGTGAGGGGATTGGTTTCTGGATATCATCGACAAGGTGGGATGATGATTAAGAGATAAGTTCTCTCAATAATTTCCTTTCAAGATCAACTCAACATACAACTCAGGGTCAACAATAGCACTACACAAAGATTGAGAAGCTATAAGTCAGTAACTTCTTATTAAAGGAATTTTAGATTCAACATAGAAGGTTATGAAGCTCACATATAAGGACAAGTTTGAAAACACACATACTTTATAAAGAAATCAAAATAAGAAAGTGATGACAAGAAGGATATTTAGATGGGTTGTTAAAAGATGAAAAAGTTATTATTTTTAATTTAATGCAATATCACATATGATGCTTTACAAATATAGTGTTTAATAAAAATAATGCAATTAATCAGGCATCTAATTAAATACATGTATATATGCAAGAAAAATAGGGAATGCTTGTAACCAAATGAGAAGATATACAAGCATAAGATGTGTTAGGTTCTGTAAATTGAAATGATAGAAAATGTGATCCTGAAACTAATCAATGCAACCTAGAAGATTGCAATCCTTTATAACATTAGAAAACAAATAAGCCTAGCTAATATCCCTTAGGAAGAAATAGGCGTGCTATGACTATTCTTTTTATGTTTTTAAAATATTTTATTGGTAAAAGTTGAATGAGACACTAAATAATATATAGTAAATATAAATTAATTACACAGAGTCGTATGGAGAAATAAGGAAAAAAACCTAAATGAATTGTTTAGTGTATACAATAAAATTATGTAAATGAGGACTAAATTTAATAATTCTATAGAATATAGCAGATACATCATGAAGTACAAAAATAGAAACACATATCTAGAATGTAATATAGAGAATAACCTAAAGCTAAAGCTAGGAGTTGATTCTGTCAAATAGAAACACTTGACACCCATGTATAACGGTGATGGATGCTCTAGAGATGGTTAAAAGTTAAATCAATAGGCTCCACATATCTAACTCTAAAAAATGACAATTCTTATAGGATAAGGGTTCTCAATACCCATGTCTTGAGGTTTTTATCCATTCAAAGTCTAGAAATATCTATCTATGGTTTTCCTACTTATTTATAAGTTATTGTTGTCATATTTTGTCCTACACATAAAATAGGAAAATGTGGTTGTATTTTACAATTCCTTGCTTAATTTGAAAAACTTGTGTTATTGTTCCCACTTTCACAATGGTGATTGACAGATAAAGTGCATTTCTTTGCTAGGAAAGAGAATAAATAATAATAAATGTGAAAAAAGAGATGGCTTCTATATTAGAATGTTCTTGACCTAATCACTGCTAAAAATATCCAAAATCATGGGAAATATTATGTACTTGGCTAGGAGATGCTCTTAAGGTTTCATATTTATCATGAGAAGAGTGGGAATAAGTATTTTTAACAATAGTGGAAAAGTCATTGGAAGGAATATTTTTTTCATCAAGATTCCTAGTAGATATAGAGGACGTGAGATCAAAAGAACCCTTAAGTCTATGGATTATCCTAACTGAAATGCTATATGTAGGACTCAATGTTATAAACTCATCAACAAGGAAAATAAAGAGTTATGATTAAAAAATACAAGTAGAAATTTTGAAATAAATTTGCAAACATTCATTAAATTTATGCAACATAAATATATTAAGACTCGTAATTGTACATGAAATCTTTTTGATAGCACCTATAACAATCAAATCAAAAGTGGAAATCTAATACACAAATTAAAATATCAATGTTTAAGCCAGGTTCACCAAAATATAAAATAGAAAAAGGGTGGTTAGACAAACAACAATGGGTTCTAGAATAGTTTCATACTGCAACACCTAACCGATTCCTTAATATTACATAATCGGAAGGAAGATGATCCACTTGGCTCCAGTAGGGCTTAAGCACTAAGTAATTGCAATGATCCTTTGTTATTTATGAAATGTATAAATTAATTAGAGGGAAAATGATTGACTAATACAAGATAAAAGGATAAATAGACCAAAATGACAAGTTTTAAACTATACATATTGATAGAAAATAGAGTCACCTATAGTTAGCAAAAATAGTAACTAGATAGCAGTACAGACCCATGACATTAAAATTGTAAAAAATGGTATTAAAAAATTAAAATAATATAAAATTAGTAACTAGATAGCAATACAACCCCATGATAATGAGTGAAGGTAAATACCATGCTTTTCTCACATAGAACCAAAGTTGTCACATAACTTTCTGTTGATAGTAAAATCTTTTCATCTCATCTAAATCTTGTTCTAAACATAATATATATCAAGTTTCTCTTTCAAATCTCACAGAGACAAAATTTCATCTTCCTTTTCATATATCTCCCATTAACATAGATACATTCACACACACACACACACACACACATATATCAATGTACAAATAGTTTTTCCTGGCAATCTTCAAAGTAACCCTCGAAATAGGGTACCCAACCCTAACTAGGGTTATCAGTAACAAAACAAAGAATAACTATCTATAAAAAAGAATCCTTTGAATAGTTAGTCCTAAAGTGAACTAATAAACCCTAGGAAGGGTAAATAATAATCTCAGACCAAAAGAAATATTTCATGCTTAAATTAAGTTAACTCAATTTTTCTTTTCACGGTTCTGAAAATAGGTAACCCAATAACTTTATTCAGCAGAAACTGAACCTTGATTTAACTGAAGTAACTGAATCCTAAAATTTTCTTCTATAATATAACATATTCAAGTAAAAATTCTTCAGATGATTCACATAACTAAAGCACCTTCAAAATCACCTTAACACAAAAATTACCATTCTCATTGAAATTTGCAAGACACAAAATGAGAAATGTCATCAACTGAATCTTTTTTACCATTATTGATTTCCTTTTTCAAATCATACCTCCATTTCAAAAATATTTTCAAACTATGCGAAGAAGGATTGAAATAGTGCTACCTGATGATAAATCCCAAAGAATATGCAAGAAATATCAACAAAATTAACTACCAAATGAGCCCATTAGCCATGTTGAGTACCATAGTTGAAATCCACACATCATAAACCATTGTAGATCTCCCTGAAACTAAATTTCCAACAAGCATGTCAGCAAACCAAGATAGTGATTGATCAAACAAAACCAAATGAGATTAATTGAATACCTTTCTTTCTCATTTCCTTATTCTTTTCCCCAAAATAGTAATGAAATAGTTTTTGAAGTCCGTCATGTAACTATGTGAATACATAACTCAAACTTAACTCATAATTCCCTTTAGAGTCCAAATATTCTAACATGTGGCAAGGTTAAATATGGACCACTGACTTGTACTTATATATCACTTAAAACCGCCATTCACTTTGTGTAATAAGATTGTGGAAATCGATAAAAAACCTCAAGTATACTTTAATAACAAAACATATCACCAAAAGACATACATCACCAAGTAAGTGAATGCCAAGTGTACCACAAAAGTGAGTGACTCAATACCGAATGCTAGAATAGAATACCAAAGCACCATATATGAATGTACCTTATATGTCATGCAAGAATGAAGAAGTGACCTATAGCTGACAATGAAGGCTCTATCACTAATTTAATCACAAAAGCTATACCTTTTTGTCATCAAGGACAAATACAAGGGGCAACAAACTGGGCCCCTTTGTACTTGATGGCAAAAATAAGTCATCATTTAACAAAAAATAGTCAAGTGAAATGATACAATCCTCTATATCCAATACAAATATGAGGTTGCAATAAAAACCAAATAGTACAGCAGTAAGTAACATGATCAACACACAAAGAATGAGAGAATAGCATCAACATTATCAACCCATAGACCAATCAATGCAATGAACCTTTGTATATCCAAACAACATTATCTTGAATATTCAATCAACCAGTATAACTCAATAGCCAACATGTATATAGAATTAATAACATGAACCCTATATAGAAACCTTCCACATAAGACATCTAATCAGTGTATAACATAATCATTCTATAAAGAAAAAATAAAACAGTGTCTTGAGATCAATAGAGTATCAATAGATCATGTCAGATCAAACCAAACTGTGATTTTCCAAGAGCCACTGTCATAAGAGCTACTATAAAAGTGTCAAAAGTAACTATTCAAACTAGACTATATATGCCATGATCAAATCAAAAGTGGGCCAGAATCACAAAATTCAATGATTTTTTATTTCCCTTTTTGTCTCAAGGACAAAGGGTTCCAAAACCAAGAGATGGAAGAAACTAAATAAGAAATGTCACATGATATTGAAATAAGTAGAAACCAAGTAATTGAAGCAGTCAAATGTTTCTAGTGGACAACCAAACTCCTCCATTCACAGATAGTTAGAAAACTCATTTGCATGTCTTGGTCAAAAACAACAATCTCATTATATTGGCATAATCAAATTCATGTGATAAGATTGACTATTGGAACATCAATAAACTACCAGGGATTATACAGATGTAGAGAACATGTCAAAATAATCATAACATATCATCAAGATCACTCTTACTAACTTCAATTTACCTGTTAGAATTCTCAATTCACCTACCTTCATTCATGAAACTCATTAAAAATTAGTTACTTGATCCACAATATCATCTTATGCACCAACTTGATCTTTACTATAGAACTTTAGGCCTTAAATCCTATGTGATCATAAAGCAAACCATTTATCATTCAATTATCCCTTACATGGCATGTATCCTCCATTCTGCCCTTTACCTCATATCTTTTAAATTTTCTTGTATATTGTCCTTAATCCTTAGCATGTATGCAAATCTATAGGACAACAAAAACACCATAGGCTATTACCAAACACTTAATTCTACGATCATCTTGAATGATGTTCCAAGTTATTACAAAATTCTTAAGTATGATTAATTATGACCATAAAATAGAAAAGACTACTTGAGATAAAATGACAATAGTTTCAAATCAACACAAACTTGAAGTATCCAACTATCTAACGATAAACTTCAAAGTTTGTGTAAGAATATCTTTCATATTTGTAATGATATTGAGTTTTTCAAACTGTACTATTTAAATCCATCAAAGTGAACAAACACACACTGTTAAAGACTATTAAATGCATTGATTCATCACAACATAATTTTCTTAAATATACAAGGAGAGATAAGATAGATCCCAAACCATCATTTATGGGCCCCAATACTACTTTTCTTTATAAGTAACAAAGCCATGTCTTTAAATCATCTTATATGATCTTTTAACCTTATTTTGATTGTAAGATTAGGCTTCCAACATATAGGCCACACTACCAACATAATTTTTTCATGTACCTATTGTGTGCTATAATTGTGTCACACTTCTATGAATCCTTACATTCAAGAACACTCAAGAATGAGGTCTCAAAAATCAATCCATAGCTCCCTAGGCATGGAGTGCAAGGGTTTTTAGAATGCTCTCAGCTAGAGCTATTAAGACTATAACCTTACTAGTAAACCATGCAATGGGAGATTCAATGAAGACAAGGGCAAGAATGTCAATATCCTCAAGAATCAAGAATGAAATGCAATGCAAGCTAGATTAAGATGAATATGCAAGCTAAGCTATGAAAATGAAAGAACAAGTATTACAAAGCCTCCTAGTT
>MU227445.1:2761421-2803027 GCA_018584345.1 Thuja plicata
CTGAGAGCATTCTAAAAACCCTTGCACTCCATGCCTAGGGAGCTATGGATCAATTTTTGAGACCTCATTCTTGAGTGTTCTTGAATGTAAGGATTCATAGAAGTGTGACACAATTATAGCACACAATCCCATCCACTAATATCATATCTGGGAATTTATTGAAAAAAGAAAGTGATCACAAGGAAAAGTGTAAGATTGACAAAAAATATGATACAAACTCCATGATCTAGCCTACTAGAAAAAAATATGAGGGAAAAGAGAGAGAGAAACCATGAACCCACAAGCTATCTATGTAATTCTAGGTGATTCAGAGAGAGATGTGTGCATGAATACACATTTGAGAAATATTGCGCTCAATGCGGCTTGAAAAATTTTTGTTCTCAGGGGTGGCTTAGGAGATCAGGCATGTGGAAAAGAATTGTCTTCCACAAGCATAAAAAAAAGAGATCAGGCATGTGGAAAACCATTGTCTTCCAGAAGGATAAAAGAGGAGATCAGACATGTGGAAAAACATTGTCTTCCACAAGGATAAAAAGGAGATTAGGCATGTGGAAAAGCATTGTACTCCACAAGGATTTGTATGCGTAGTTAATCTAGGGACCATGTGCTAATATAGAAATAGGGACACACATATGCCCTCCTTATGGTGGCAACATATATTTCATCATAAGGAAAGAGAAACAAGGATACCTACTTCCATCAACAAGGAGAGATCCTTAGAAAACAATGTATGTCATAAACTTAGCCAAGAGTGATGACTCTCATGAGCTAAGTAAAATTGATAATTGTGAAATGATATTCTACTTGTGGGAAGAGACCATGGAAAAGAATAGATCTTTTTAGCAGGACATCTACCATCAATAGGATTTCTTGAACAAAAAATGTCTTTAGGATGAAGAGGAGTAGGCGAACAAGAATTCTCCCATTTACCCCCTATTGCTAGGTGAAATAGGGATTCTTGATGAAGGATAGAAAAATTTGAATCACAGAGTAAGAATATATGTTTATAAAGAACATGGGTTTGAAAATAGAGAAGAGGTAGTGATCAAGGATGCACACCTCTTGTATAAGAGAGAGTCTCGAATCAAAAAAATCAATTCGTTAGAAGAAAATAATGTCACTTGATAAACAAATTATACTATGCTGAGGAAAGTAGATCCTTAGAAAAAGAGAGAAGAATGTACACAAAATATTTCCCCCCAAGTATTAAGGCAAGATAGAATATAATACACCCTTAATAATAGCCCCAAGATATGCAATTCCAAGTAAAACATGTTGAAAATGTAATGTAAGTCAGACATATTTAAGCTAGAAAAGATATGCAAATCAAGAAAATCACCAAGGAAGGAAAAGAAGATGATCACTAAATGATAGAAATTCCTTTTCAAGACATGCAACATGATGTTAAGAAAATATGTCATCTTGCTTGAAGCAAAGAGGTCATGCCAAAATAATGCACTATCATAGAATGATAACAACTCGAAGAAATAACATGAGAGAGGGAAGAATGTCACCTTATGTCTACTTAGTGATCAAACCAATCATACAAGATATACACTTACAAGTAAGTAAGAGATTGTAAGATGATGCTAATCTCATGAAGGAGAAAGATCTATGAACAAGCATGTCCATACATCTTAGGACATTATAAATATAAAGGGATAATAAACAAAGAGATAATGGATCCTTGAAAGAAGGAAAGAGAAAGATAAACCCAATATATTCCCTGAGAGATAGATCTTGTATAATAAACATGCACTTTCAAGCAAGAATAAGGTTGCAACTCATGATGTAACGCTCCTGAAAAAGAGAAGATCCTTGTAAAAAAAAAAAATTTCATGTAAGAAAGGACATGATACTATGCAAGATACAAGTCCATTAGAGATATTTGATGCATTGGATAGGAAGGACACATTATTCACCCTGAGAGTTTTGTATTTATAATAGACATGTTATTTCAAATGCAAGCATAAGGTTGAAACTCAGGATGTCAATCTCCTTAAAAAGAGAATATCCTTATGTAAAACAAAAAATGCATAAATAAATGATGTCATTTTATCAAAATAAACTAGCCAACAAAGATAACACAAGTATCCTTTAAGATGAATAAGACAGTGAAATAGGACGCTATCCCCCCAAGTGAGGAGACAAGGAAAAAAGGACTATTATGTTTCTCACAAAGTATGATAATGAGTCTATAAATGATAGGATAGAAATGTCACATAGTGAGGAGAAACATAATAGGGATGTAGATATATTAGGTAGAATTATCATGAAAAAGGGTCCATCCATCATTGAAAGTAATTTGAATAATACCACAGTAAATGAATTCTTGAATTTTACACTTCAAATCATAACATCCACTAGTCTTATGGCCACAAATTTGATAAAATATACAAATGGAATATTTTTTTTTCTTTTTATTGTTATTTTTATGTTATACCTCAAATGAAGAAAAATTAAGTTGGCCTTAAGAATATCAAACAAAATAGACTCTTGTTGTGAGGAGAAATTTTGAGGAGAATGTATAGAATGATTGCATAAAGAGGAATTTTGGAAACCAAAAGTTTATTTTGAAATTTTTTTCTCATTAGGAAGATTTGATGTATCAATAAGATGAGATTCTCCTTTGGGTGGAAGGGGATAGAAATTTAAGGAGGAACAATCAATATCCACACACACACTAGATAGAGTTGTTTTATTCTAAAAGTCAAAGGTCTTGTCCCCACTAAGAAATGTTGGTGTGAAGTCTAAGGTTTCCCAATCATCATCTTCAAGAGTTGATGAACTTCCTATTTCTATTGGAGAAATATTTTGAGAAAGAAATGGAGATTGAATAGTGGTTATTTGATTAGGACTCTTATGTTCTAAGGTTGGATTTGTAGAAGGAAAGTCTCCAAGGATATTATCCTCTTTAGTATATGTGTATGGTACTGCATGATAATCGGGTTGCATATCACCTTTTATAACAATCCCTAGTTTGTTTTGAGGGGTATCTTGAATGGTATTGACTTGATTAAGTTCTTTGTTCTCAAAATATTCATTTGGAAAAGACAAAGCATCAAGAATATCATCCTCTACTTCTAAGGTAGTTTTATAAGAGGAAAAATCATAACTTATTTTTTCTTTACATTGGGTTGACCAAAATATATAATAGAAAATGCTAAGAAATGATAAGGCTAGAGATCATTCACAAAGGTCATATCATATACATTAGGAATGAAAATCCAACCCTTAAGTTCAAGTTTGATTAGCATAACCAAATGGTTGAAAGGTTATAATGCATATCTAAAACAAAAGATGAATTTGGTATTCCTTTTGAAGGATTTTTATTATAGGATTGACTATGGATCTAGAAAATGACTAAAAAATGACTTATGTAATGATAGTTCTGAAAGAAAATGAAAGATTTGAGAAGGATTTGTGTACCTTGAAATGAATTAGGAGGTTATATGCCTTTAAAATTCACTATCTAGTCAGAGAGAGAGATTGCAGACTTGAACTGTTATGGATTTGCAACCCTCACACCTATAAATTATGACTGTAAAAATTTGAGACCTCAAGGAACAAGTTGAATTTTTAGGTACAAGTTGGGATTAGACTAAACCATTATGTTTTTTATTGTGTACTTTTTTATTTTAATCTTTGAGATAACCCAAAAAAGGAAATTCTTTGTGGAAGAAGGGCTTGCCTTGGCCAAGCCCTAGTTTAGTAATTAACATTGAATTGAAATGAAGGAATTCTAACTGTTAATCTCTAAGTTCTGCTGATGATTAGTGACCAACACTTAGTCATTAACTTAGGTAGTTTTAGTTGGATATCACTGTGGCCGAGCTAAAACTATGCAAGGCCGAGCAACATTGCTGAGTAGTTTTTCAGGTTGCCTAGTTACATTGCCGAGCCGAGTTACATTGCCAAGCCAAGTAGGAGACAAAGATGTTAAGTACCGAGTGACAGAGAAGTCAAGTGCCGAGCAGAAATTTTTTTGTATACATGTTTGGAATGATACAAACTTTGACGATAAGTGATCTGGCTAACTTGTATAAGCTTTTTGGGCCGACTTATGTATGCATTTAATATTATTCTATGGAGTTAGTTATGCATTTAATTATTTTATCCTATGCATGATCTATTCTAAACATTAATTGTAATACCATCAAGGTATGGGTATTAGATCTTGATCATTGATCTAGATCTTGCTATCAGATTTGAACAGATATATTAGATTGCTTCTAAACCCTATTTTGTATCTATGTAAGGAGAGAGTAGACGAAGTATGTGATGATTGCATTTTGAAGTGAAATGCATAGAGGGTTATTTTGTTAAGAAGTAGAGATCAAGCAAAGTGACAACAGAGTGAACATCAGAGTAAAGTTATATAAGATTATGAGATCTTAGAAGATGCTGGAAAGAGGAGATTTGTCATCAGCATCAAAGTGCATAATGAAGGATCAATACTTGAGACATTCTAATCATTGTATTAGGTGAAAATATCTTAACAGAGTGGTTCTAGCACACCATTATTTATCTCCTAATAGAGTGCTTACTTTATTGTAAGTTTAAATCCTTTCACAAGGTAGATTGTAATGATCTTTAGCTCTTAATCAAGTAGACCTTTAACAGGGTAGATTACATTTTGTAATCAACATTTGTAGCTTTAACAGGCACACTTTATTACTGTAGTAGTGGAGAATTTTTTGGGTGTCATCCCCACCCCAGTTTTACCTATTTGGGTTTCTGGGTTACCAAGTTATTGTGTTATGTATTTCATTGTGTGGATGCTATCTAAGATTACATTAGATTCATATATGTATGAATGTGGATCAGTTTGTTTTAAGTGTTTAAATTTGAAGATCTGATTCACTCCCCCTCTCAGTATCTTGCTTTCCCATTATTGTATTTCCAACAATTGGAATAAGAGCATAGTTCTCTAAAAAGGTTATAATCAGCTTGAGAATATAGATCTTGAGATGGAGATCTAGAAGATGGGTAAAGTGATTGAGAATCAAAAGATTGATATTCAGCTAGCACTACAATAGCTTGAGAGTACAAGACAAGAATTAAAGAAGTCCTTGAATACAAGGAATGATTTGGCCAAAGTAATGAATGATACTTGTTATCAGGAAGAGGACACCACAAATCTATTTCAGAATGGAGTTTCTACTGAGAGCGATGCAGCAATAGTAGATCTACTAGAAAAGAATAGTGCACTATGTGAAGAAGTTAGAAACTTGAAAAAGGAACAAGAAGCCCAATCAATAAGAATGTGTGAAGTTGTTGAATAGAAAAAGAAAGCCAAAGATGACAAAGCTATGGCAGAAGAAGATAAAAGAATGATGACTACCAGACTTGATGAAAGAACACATGATGTACAAACAATGATAGTCAATCAAGTGGACATGGCAAATCAACTACTACTTGTGAATCAGGAGATCAGTAGGAAAGACTTGGAGATTGTAAATCTTAGATTTGAGAACAGTCAATTGAAAGATGAATTGGGATCTGAGAAAGAACTTAATAATAGAATGAATGATTTGAGTACAGCTACGAGCTACTTTGAACAACTAGTGGAAGCATCAAGAAGACCTAAAGATTCTTCTGAATTAGGTCACAATGAACAACATACCACCACTAAAGATGGAGAATCATCTAAGATAGGTGAAAGAAGGTATGAAAAGCCAAGAAAAAACAAACCTATTCGCCACCACTGTGGGAAACTAGGTGATACAACAAACATTTTCTGAAGCAAGAATGGTAAGTCCAATATGAAAACTAACTTTAATGGTTATTTCTTTAACTATAATAAGTTTAGACATCAAGAACATGAATGTAAGACAAAGTCAAGCAAAACACCTAGAGTCAATGGTAATTGCTATAACTATCACAAATATGGTCATAGAGCAAAAGATTGTAGATCTAAAGGTAAATAGCAGTGGACATCAAAGGTACAAAAGAAATCACTAAGAAAAGGAAATACTTACAATTGGGATTATAATACATGGCATAGTTGTCATTAGTGTGGTGAGTATGGACATGTTCCAAAAAATTGCATAAGGACACATTTCAGAGGAAAATCTAAAAGTTGGATGAATGGAAGCCTAGTTTGTCACAGTTGTCTGAAAATTGGTCATACAAGGAAAGATTGTAAGACTAGGGTACCTACTCCTACTGTTGAGAAAATTAGAGCAGATATGAAAAAGACATGGTTTAAGAAGTCTGAACCATGCAATAGTGAAGCTAATGAAGCCAAGATCACCCAATCCAATGGATCAGGTGATCACATCATCTCCAACTAAGAAAAAGAGGTATGTAAGGAACTGTATCTAAAATTATTATCTTACATTAGTTCATAACATGCAATGTACAAAAGTCCATATTCACATATGATAAGATGCACCAGGACATTTTTTTTTAAGACAAATGCTGAGATGAGAAAATTTCACTATAGGTGCCAAGCACCAATCATGGACACTAAGGCTGAGTTCTTTAGTGAGTGCCGAGTTTTTTTGGCCGAGTAAGTTTTATGATGGCTAAGTGTAGTAAGCTGAGTGGGATGCAAGTTGTGTTAAAGCTGAGGAGATCTAGCTTGCACTAACTCAACGGGTAGAACATTCATTGCTTACCTACTTTGACCTTTCAAATTCTATAAAGGATGAACAGTTGACACTTCATTTTTACCTTGCAATTTTTACTGTTTATGGAGTGATTGAAGTAATTTGTAGAATTTATCTTAACGGAGTTAGCATTGAAGATTTCATTAGCGTGCCATTGACAATCCTAAGGTGGACAGTGCAAAGAGCTACTTACCGAGGTAATCTATTTTTCATCTTTCAAACCCTAATTTCAGGATTATGGCTGCAAGTTCTTCCACACCAGCTAAGAATATGGAGGGAGAGCATGAGCACATTCAGTTAGTACAAAGTGATGAATGTGAACCTCTCAACTTTCAAGCTGTTCCTAAAAGTATGATTCAGAGTGATTTAACAGGAGCCCTCTCATCCATTCCACCCAAGGCACTTATGATCCATGATGTTCGATTATGTTATATGGCTAAAATTGGTGAAGTAGGTGATAGTGAATTGAGGAGATCCTATAGAAAATTGTGTGACAATGGAGTTCTAAAGGCAGAATTCAAACATTTAGCCGACAAAGAGTTAACTCGTGCCCTAGATTTTCCATAAGGTTTCAAAGATGAACGGATTAAGGTTATCCTTAGTTGAGTTCATGACATGTGTATGTGGTTGGATAATGGACTAGTCAAGATCACCAAAAGCATGATTCATCAAGTGACTGGATATCCTATAGTGAACGGAAAATGGACAATGAGAGATAATAGCAAAGAAGAAATTACACTGAACACTAGAGCCGTATGGAACAATAGAGGTATGACTATCTCTACAATTACAGACCTAGAACTTGATTTTGGAGTAAGAGTAATAGCACATAAGTTCTATTAGTCGAGTAGATTGGATAGTGTTCCTTGTATAGCCATTAATCAGGCATGGAAAATTGTTAAGAAAAATTATACATATGATCTTGCCGAGCTACAACAGATACAATTAGCCGAGAACCTAGCATCAATTAGAAAGGCTAAGAGCTCATCATGTAATTTTGGTTCCTTACTAGTCTGTATATTTTTCTACATTGAGGATACATTTCCTACACTAGGAAATATTGTTTGGAAAAAGGATAGACCCATTACAGTTCAAATTAGTGAATGTATAGAGAAACTAGGAAGTAATTTCAATAGCATTATGGGGAGCTATTTTGTAGAATTCAAGAAGAGAATGAGATTAAGGACTAGAATTCCTAAGTCACTAGTGGAGAAGCACTATGAAGAAATCTATTTTCTAGTTGATATAGATAACACTTATATCTAGGCTGTGACACCTAGGATAACATGCTTAGAACCATTTCCATATGAAATTAACATTGATGAAGCATTAGATACCATCATTGCACTCCTAGCCGAGGCAATTGATACTATAGCAGAGAGATTTGGAAACTTTGATAAAGCTAAAGCTAAAATTTCTAGAAGATTGAATGAGGGAACTATGGAGAGGAAAAGAAAGAAGATTGTGAAAAATCTAAATAAAATGGTTTGTTTAGGTAGTGATGAAGAACCTGAGGATGCACCTTTAGGACTGACCACTAGACAAGGTGAGGATATATCTATAGAAGAGGAAGTTAGTGCATCAGAAGAGGTCACTAAGAAAGCTAAGGGAAAAAGACCATCAATTGTCATAGTAACCAAGACAAGCAAAGCCAAACCTAAGGTTACACCTCCTGCAGCTAATCGTCCGAGGACTAGAGTATCTATTGTTACTTCTCCAGTAGAAGTACCAAAAAAAGTATATGGTAAGAGGAAAGTTGCAGAAAGTAGTTCTGGAAAGGAAGCTAAGGTTGCTCTCAAGGCTGAGCCAAGTAAGCCAGCAAAGAGACCAAGCAGGAGATTAAATTTGGGGATAGATAGTGATGAGAAAAATATATAAACTGATGAACCCAACAACATACCTATAGCACAATTCAAGAAACCAGCAAGCATTGATGAAGTATGTGACACTTTTAGGAATTCAGTAGGGTTAGCAACTTTTAAGTTCATTAAGTATGAGAAATTGAATAATGTGGATAGGAACAAAGTTCAGGAAACAATCTTGGACATGATGAGTACTTTCAAATTAACTCCTACAGAGATAGGAAATCATGTGCCAAATGAACTATATGATTTTCTGTCAAGCAAATGGGATTTTGCACTTGCCACAGAAAGATAGATCAGGGAAGGAACTCTAGCCCAGGTAATACCTGAGCTAACCTCAAACAAAGAGCCAAATTCATTGAGGGTTACAAAAATAGGTTTGTTCCTAAACTCAGAGGCTATGGTATTATGAAAAATTATATTGAAGGTGTAGTATAGCAAAGCACAAGGATATGGAAGGAAATATTTGGACTGGCTGTTCCAAAAGATAAGAAATCTGGTGAAGGGACATCTGAGCAAAAGATAAAATAAGTTGAAGTGAAGACTACCCCTAAACCAAAGATAACTCAAGATCAAATTTCCATAGAACAAGACAAAACCAAAGATGCATTAGACTCAACTAATTCTCTTGATCTGACTGCAGACAATCCTATGGATTTTATAGTTGATGATCCAAGCAATTTGAATGCTAAGGAACAAGATATGCTGAGTGGTAAATACACTGATTCACCTATTAAGGCAACTGATACTGAAGAAGAAAAAACCACAGCATCTGATGAGATAATTGAAGTTTTCAATGATCAGAAAGGTAAAGAGAAGAAGCAAACAAATGAAGAAGAGGTGACTTCACAGAATCCACCTATTTTAGAGGTTGTGAATATAGTTTTAGATAGTGGACTAGTGATAATAGATACTATGGATAAGCCTAAAGAAGAAGAGGAAATGCAAGTGTTGGTTGATCTACCAGACTCTGCATCATCCACTCCTACAGGTCCTAAAACTGGCGGTATGCCCAATCCATAGACAATACTGACAGAATTAAAAGAGGCATTGGAAATTAACACTGTCAAAGGAAAACATATTATGCTATCGAGCATAAGTTATCCAAAGTTGAAGAAGAAGAAAATTCTGAAGAAGAAGTCTCAGATTCTAGATGTAACATTAGATGAATTCATTATGATTCCACAATGGGATCCCAATGAGTTATCTTTTGAACAAATAGGGACTCTTCAAGATTTACTTAAGAGAAAGAAGAGACAGGAAGAGTTGAAGATAGAACAAAAGCAAAAATAGGTGTTGCATGACATCAAAGACATATTTGCAAAGGCTTTTGACTTAGAGGATGAAATACCTCAAGCTCCAAATTACTGATCAACTAGTCAACATTGTACAAAAGGTAACTGATGAGAACATAGACAACAACAAAAATCTTGTACAATGGTCCAGGAGAAGATTTGAGAGCAAAGTTCTAGAGAAAATCTTAGAAGAGATTGCAACAAAACAGGTTGAACTTTCTATTCTTGTAGAAACTTTAGAGTAAGTTACAGCCAATGTTTATTCTTTGTATAGGAAATTATGTGATGTTGAATTTTTCACAAAGGATAGTCTACAACTTGTTGAGAAGCTACAGTTAGATTTGAGATCAATTGGCACTACTTTGGGTAAAGATACTACTTCTAGTTCTTTATATCTTACTAAGTTGATAAATGCACAACGGAGAATAGCCAAGCTTATGGCTGAAGATGGTTGAATAAGGGCCAAATTGATAACTATTCAGACAAGCCTGTTGCCTCACTTAGAGGTAATACAGAAGGAACTTTCAATTGCAAAGGAGTTATACAGAGCAGTGCAAATCTATCAAATGCAAAAGTTTAGTGAGTCTAGCTGTCGAGCTAGAAATAAAATTGGAAGTTATGAAGATTGCTAAGGAAAGTTGGGATACTACATTTGAATCCACCTTGCAGCTTCATAAATAATTTTTGGATAAGTACAACTTAACCCCACAAGTAATCAGTGACAAAAACAAGGGGGAAGATGGTAAGGAAGTTGGAAAGGATACAACATGATACATCAGTACAGAACAGGTACACTTGTATATAATTTTTGAAGGCATGTAAACTTTTTGTATGGATTATTTCTGAGTATATTCCTAGGGGGAGTACTTAGTATACTTAGGAAATATTTTGATGAAATGAACAGAAGTAATGATAAGTATTTTTTCCACTAATATCAAAGGGGGAGATTGTAAATCTCTAAGTTCTATTGATGATTAGTGACCAAAACTTAGTCATTCACTTAGGCAGTTTTAGTTGGGTATCACTGTGACCGAGCTAAAACTATGCAAGGCGGAGCAACATTGCTGAGCAATTTTTCAGTTTGCCTAGTTACATTGCCGAGCCGAGTAGGACACATAGATGTTAAGTTCTGAGTGACAGAGAAGTCAAGTGCCGAGTAGAAAATTTTTTGTATACATGTCTGGAATGATACAAAATTCAAGGATAAGTGATCTAGCTAACTTACATAAGATTTTTGGGCCGACTTATGTATGCATTTAATATTCTTCTACGGAGTTAGTTATGCATTTAATTGTTTTATCCTATTCATGATCTATTCTAAACATTAATTGTAATACCATCAAGGTATGCGTATTAGATCTTGATCGTTGATCTAGATCTCACAATCAAATTTGAACAAATAAATTAGATTGCTTCTAAACCCTATTTTGTATGTGTGTAAGGAGAGAGTAGACGAAGTATGTGGTGACTCCATTTTGAAGTGAAATGCATAGAGGGTTATTTTGTTAAGAAGGAGAGATCAAGCAGAGTGACAACACACTGAACAGTAGAGTAAATTTATATTAGATTATGAGATCTTAGAAGACACTCAAAAGAGGAGATCCATCATCAGCATCAGAGTGCATAATGAAGGATCAATACTTTAGACATTCTAATCATTGTATCAGGTGAAAATATCTTAATAGAGTGGTTTTAGCAGACCTTTCTTTATCTCCTAACAGAGTGCTTACTTTATTGTAAGTTCAAATCCTTTCACAAGGTAGATTGTAATGATCTTTAGCTCTTAACTGGGTAGACCTTTAACAGGGTAGATTACATTTTGTAATCAACATTTGTAGCTTTAACAGGCACACTTTATTACTAGAGTAGTGGAGAATTTTGTGGGTGTCATCCCCACCCCAGTTTTACCTATTTGGGTTTCTGGGTTACCAAGTTATTGTGTTATGTATTTCATTGTGTGGATGCTATCTAAGATTACATTAGATTCATAGGTGTATGAATGTGGATCAGTTTGTTTTAAGTGTTTAAATTTGAAGATCTGATTCACCCCCCCCCCTCAGTATCTTGCTTTCCCATTATTGTATTTGCAACACTAACATGTAACAGAGATTAGATATAACATTAAATGTATCAGGCAATGTAGATACTCTTACCTCTTTTAGTGTGATCAAGAATGTTGATGCAATAGCTTTGACTTCAAACAAAAACCAAAAGGAAATCATACAAGACAAAACCTTATGAAGATGTTTTTTAAATTGCAACTGAATGATCGAGGAATGAAGAAATGATTCCAATGTCCTTGAAATAAACTCCCTTTCTTAGCCTCAATGGGGAAAGAAGCCTAATCTATGGAAGACGCCTTGAATACCTGAAGACTTTTATTCTAGAATGCCACTTGAAATTTCACTTGGAGGCTCAAGAATTTACTTGATTTATTTCTCAATAGTTGCTTGACGATAATAGTTGCATGCTCATAATGGTAATTATGATGTGGTTTTCTTCATGTGTATGTATTATTCTATATCATAGATTATAGATTATGAATAATAGTGATGAGAGGAGAGATCCTTTTATAGTGCATCTGGAAATATAATTACACAGCTTGACCATGGATCTGGAACCCCAGTTAATGTGGTAGATAGGACCAGGGCCCAATATGGGATCTAAAACCCAGGGGCAGAGTTGAAGTTTGACTACACGCCTAGGGGGTGCACTTGAACTTCAACTGCACCCCTAGGGGGTGCTGTCAAACATCGACTACACCCCTCTAGAAAGATGATTATTTTTTTGGAGGGTATGATCTATAAGGCTTGCAAGATATAGAAGGTCAATTAATTCCACTTTTGGGTGAAAATTCCAAGACCATAAAAGGAAGGGGGAATTCTGCAATTGGATGAACATAGGAGAGGATTCTTAGAAATAAGATCGTACCTTGATTTTTGCATAAATTAGGGAGGATTGGGGAATAAACAAGGACCCGTATGTTGATAAATTGTATATTTAAGTGCAATATGAAGTCCAATCAAAGGAACCACACTAAATCATGCCCAAAATGATCCTAAATTTAGCCCAAATCAAGTGCTTAATTTTTAGGATGATACACTATCTCTACTAGTAAGGTTTATTTATCCTCCCCTTCATTCTAGTATGATAAAGCACATGAGGCTATTGGTAATAATTTAGGTAGATTCTTGAAGGTGGACCATATGACCAATGTTTTTGGTGATTCATCGTTTTTCCATATTTTAGTTAAGATGATATATATAAAACTCTAACTAGTGAAGTCATCCTAGACAAGTTAATGATCATTATGGGGGTCAGCTGGTGGGCTATGAAGGAATCCTCTTTCGTTGTTGTATTATTTTATTCCTAAGAATTTGGCTTTTGAGTGCTCCCATAATGTCCATAGGCAATATTCCTCTACTTGGTGGAAGAATGTTGTTTGTGAGGACCTAAATCTTTTCCTTGATATTGTTTCTGAGGATGATGTTTTTTCAATAGACTTTGAGCTACATTCTCTTGTTTCCTCTCCTCCATGTCTAAATAATAAGATTGCAAATTTAAGATAATGTCCTTATCTAATTTATTCTTCATGAATTACTTTTACTCTTGTCCATACTACTATAGATGCTCAAGATGCTTACTTATCTAAAAAAAATTTCTATTATTGCTTCTCTTGCTATTATTTGCCAAAATATTTTAGATTTAGTGCTTAATAATGGTGTCATGGTTTCCTCTATTATTTCTTTTAGTAAAGCTATTATACCTAATAATGATACTAATTGTGATTGTATTTCTACTACCCACCTCTTTCTTTTATGAGTTGATTTTTTTCTAAAATGTAAGAATGGATTCGATTGGATAGTTTTTAATAAGAAAATAAGTATAATAAGTCTTCTCCTCCTTAGGTTAAGATCCTAGATAAGAAATACCTAGTTCATCTAATTCAAATGAGGTTGTGAGTACCTACAAGAAATTGATTCCCTAAAATGTTCCTAAGATGGAATTGTTTTTTCCTAACTTTCAAATTTTATTACAATTGATCTGGAAATTTGGGACACCTAAAAATTTATTCTCAAAAAGTTGAAGTCTTCTTAAATATATTAATTTTTGTCTACTTTTGAAATATGCAATGTATTCCAATAACCACATTGTACAAATTAGTTTTGACAAGTTATATGTAAAAATCAATTTTAAAAATATATATTTCACGTGTGAACCATGCACATGTACAATGACCATATTTTGAACTAATTAAAAGTTTGTTTGTTAAAACTTTTGGGAAAAGATGTCTAAGACAGTGAAGATTGATTACCATAGTTTTGTATATACATTTTTAATATATCTTTATTAATTTATTATTGACTCAGGAGTCTATTTTGAAAACATATGGTGTAAGGCAACCTTAACTTGACCTAAAATTTTCATTTTTTTCATCTTAAAAAGACTTATTTTTAGATTGATTTCCTATAATGAATTTTTGCAAAACGCATAAAAAGTTAAAAAAAAAGTTATCAAAAACATTAATATTTGATATTGAATGTCTATGGACCTATTTGTGATATGCTTTTGTCTAGGCAATGGACTAGGTTTGTTTGAGGGTATGTCCAACTTTATTTATCTTATGCCACTATTCTTGTGAATGGGAAACAAATCATGATAGATAGAGAACCCAGATCTTCATATATTATAGATGAGGTAGATCCAAACCAATTAACGTTCTTTTTCCAATCAGTCATGGACAATTTTACAATGCAAGTGGTGAAACTAGAAGTTTGGAACTTAGATCGAATTCAAATTCATGTTAAAAAAGGTCATCAATAGACATGCAAGATTTTTTTATGGGGCCTACGGTAAGGAGGGAAATAGAGCAGGAGTTGTGTTTATTTCTCCTACTGGAAAGACTTGTGAATACTCACTTTTGCTATGTTTCTGCTATGCAATTAATGTTGCATAATTTGAGGCATTATTGTTGGGAATGAATATAGCTTGTAATCATGGAATAAAGATGCTTAGTATTTATGGAGATTCAAAATTAATTATCTCCCAGGTGAGGTCAAGATACAATACCAAGAATTCAAGATTAAAGCAATACATGAATGATGTATGGGATGTTATTGAATATTTTGATGCTTTCTTAGTAGAATGGGTAGACACGTCACAAAATGTCATGGCTAACTTTTTGGCTAATGTAGCCCTCAGAACTAGTGATGCTACTATGGAAGGTGTAGGTCTATGGTAGAAGTAAAGACAAGGTCATGAGCTCTAGATAATATATGTAATTGGAAATTTTTTGGAGATGATGTGGACTTGTTGAGATTCCTCAGATGTGAAGATCAATATCAGGATGAAGAAGCTGGTTTGAATTATTTTGTGGAAAGTGAAATGTGAGGGATAGCTTATTTGGAAAAGGACATGTGGAGTTAAAAACCAATAAGATTCCTAGGGGTTTACTAGCTCTTGAGAGGACTTTTGATAAAGATGATAAAGTAAAAAATAAGCCTACTTCCCTTGTTGAGGAAGATATTGAAAAGATAAATCTAGGAATTGATGATGCACCTAGAGAAGTTTACATTGGATAGAAGCTCACACACAAGATGAGAAATGAATTGATAGTTTTGCTAAAAAAATATAGGCATTTGTTTTCTTGGTAATATGATGAGTTGAAGGCTTACAAAGAATACTTATTCCAACATGAAATCCCATTGAAATTAGATGAAAAACCATTCAGACAAAGGCTGAGACCTATAAACCCCACATTGGTCCCCAAGATGAGGGAAGAATTAATGAACCTTAGTGATGGAGGAATTATAAAACCTTTTAGACATTTTACTTGGGTATCTAGTTTAGTTCCAGTTAGATAAAATAATGGAGATATCAAACTATGTGTAGATTTCATAAATTTGAATATCTCATCACTCAAGGACAATTATGCATTGCCTAATATGGAATCCTTGTTGCATGAAGTTACTGGAAATGAAATTTTATCTATGATGAATAGTTTTTTAGGAAATAATAAGGTGAAAGTAAAAGAGAATGAACAATACAAAACTGCATTCACTACTCCCTAGGGACTTACATTTATCTGAGGATTCCTTTTGGATTGAAAAATATAGGAAATGTTTTTTAGAGGGCTATGGATGTTACATTTGAAGACTTGATAAATGTTATTATGGTTGTCTATCAGGATGATCTCATGATATACTCAAAGAAAGCTGAGGAGCATTGCAAACATTTGGAACAAATTTTTCTCAGGGCTCTATAATATGGGATATCCCTCAATCCAAAGAAATGCCACTTTGGGGTAATTGAAGGAAAATTATTGGGACACATTGTAACTAAAGAAGGAGTAAGAATTGATCCTGAAAGGATTACTGCAACTGATAAGATTCCTAGCCCAAAAATAGTAAAGACAATTCAATCATTTTTTGGTCAAATTAATTTCATGAAGAGATTCATATCAAACTTTGCAAAAATATTCAAACTTGTTGCTAGGATGTTAAAAAGGGGAGTAGTATTGAACTAGACAGCTGAAGCTGTTGATTCTTTTTTTGATATTAAGAGAGAAATCAAAGAGGCTCCTATGTTGAAATCTCCTTATTTTTCAAAGTATTTTCAAATATTTTCTTTTTCTTCATACCACAGTATAGTAGCAATAATGTTGCAAAAGAATGAAGGATTTGAGAAGTCTATTTCATTTTTGAGTAAGACTCTACAAGCCGTAGAGTTGAAATATGATATAAATGAAAAGTACGCCTATGCCTTAGTAAAGGTAGTGAAGTCTTTCAGACCTTATATGGTGGGAGATGAAGTGACTCCATATGTCCAAGTGCCATAGTGAAGGATATCTTTAGGTAGTCCAAAGTCACGGGAAAGAGATGTCGGTGGATAAATCAGATCTAGGAATTTAACAAAAAATTTCAAATTATTAAGTTGGTGTGGGGTCAGGGTTTGGCCAAGCTTATGGCTAAATCAAACTTGGATGCTGCTAAAATAAATCATGTGGACTTAGGAGATGCAATTTCTAGTATTGAAATATTTCACTGGTACAAAATAATTTTTTTCTATGTCAAGCATAAGAGATGTTCTAAGGAATTGAACGATAATAAGAAAAGCTCCCTAAAGTTGCAATCTACTAGGTATGTTATCATTTAAGGAGATATTTATTGCAGAAACTATGAAGGGGTATAACATTGTTTCCTAGATGAATATCAAGCTGAAGAGTTTAAGAAGCAATTACATGATTGTGTATGTGGTGGTCATTTTTCAGCAAAGATAAGTGCTCACAAAATATTGAAAGCGGGTTATTAGTGGCCCACTTTATTTCATAATATTCGTGAATATGTAAAAGAATGTGAGCCATGTCAATGATTCTTTGGAAAACTGGTATATCAGGGGGCACTTCCACTCATACCCCTACGAACAAAGGATCATTTTCAAATATGGGGCATTGATTTTGTTGGTGAGATTCATAATAAATCAAGTGGAGGACACAAATGGATTTTAATAGCCATTGACTATTTTACTAAATGGGTGGAAGCCATACCCACTAGGCAGGCCAATAGTAAGGTGGTGATGAAATTTTTGATGGATAACATATTAACCAAATTTTGAGTTCCATGTAAATTGATTGTTGATAATGGAATGTATTTTAGATCTAAAGATTTGTAAGTTTTTGTGATATCTATGAAATTGTGATTTCTTATGCACCCACCTATCACCCCCAGGGAAATGGGTAGTTTGAGTCAGGTAATAAAAATATATTGAAGATCATGAAGAATATGTCATCAAATAATAAAAGTGAATGAGATTCCAAATTATTATTGGCAGTATGGGCTAACAGGATAACAATCTAAAAATCCATTGGTTTATCTCCCTCAGAGTTGGTGTATGGGAAAAGGGTGAGATTACCATTGAATAATATGCTACCTATTTATAAATTTATCATGGAGGAAGATATTGATGCTCGGTAAACTTCACGAGTGACAAATTGGAGTAGTTAATTAAATTGGATGAAAGTAGAAGAAGGTCACAAAAGCATAAGAAAAAAATAAAAAAGAAATATAAGGATTTGCATGATTAAAAGGCCACTGATAGAGCCTTTTGTGAAGGAGAATGGGTACTAAAATGGAATGTAAAAGATCAAGACAAGGGAAAAAATGGGAAGTTTGAATCCTTTTGGGATGACCCGTATGTGATTTTGGGCATAGGGGGTGAGAAATCATATAATTTATAGAACACTGCACAGGAGATATTTCTGAGTTTCTCGTGCATGGTAGTTTCTAGAGCATTTTTTAATCTTGAATATGGAGAATGTACTCTTGTGCACTATACTTTTTTTTTTCTGTGTTATTTTATGTTGTGTTTATGCTATTGTAGAGGGGTCTACTTTCCCATAGATGTTTCATGGATTATTGTAGGTTTTCAAGAGATACCTCATCCCTAGATAGAGCCATTGTTGGGAATGATTATGAAGATATAATATTGGAATATTTAAGTGTTTTTATTTTAATACAAAGTCTCGCTGGTGGTATAGTTAAGGACTTGAAAGAAAAGGTAAAATAGAGTTCATCGCTATTTCACAAAAAGATACATCAAGAGGTTTTGAAATAGCATTCATCACTATTTCACAAAGGAACATGTGAAAGGGGTTGTGAAACAGCACCCATCAACATTTTGTGAAAGATGGTTTGGAAGTTCTACAAAATAACAAAGTATTATGCTTCCTCGGGAAACATATGATACTCCTAACTAGTGAGGTAGTGTCTCATTAAAAGTGAAGTGACTTTGCTTGTGTGAGTGTTTGAAGGTATTTATATGAAGAAGCTCACATTTGTTCTTGATGGAGACCAATGCGAGGAGAAATAGAAGAATCAATTAGCTAAACAGGATTTGAAAGCTTGAAAAGTTGGAAGAGGTACCTAAGGAAGTTAGTGGAATTTGTTCAAAGTTTTCTTTTCATTTTATTTGCAAAATGCCTAGGAAGAAGAAGGAAGTGATTGTGGGTGATACTGTGATTTGTCCGCCTCAGTAAAAATTATTTAAAACATTTCCCTTATTGCAAGATATTGGTAACAAGGGTTTATTCTAAGATATATGGGCATGATGTGGAGACATTTTTATCCTAGCCCATGTCAGGTCACTTTTTTGGTCTTTTTATGGGAAAAGAAATGATAGAGTTCTTCTTTGTAACCCTTGGAAATTTGGTATGGCTAGGGTAATTGTGCCAAATGTTTTTATTTATGTTGAGTTGATTGTCTACTTAGGGACACATTACAAATCATAAACTAGGATGGTTAGGAAAATAGACAAGAGCCCACTCGTGGTTATTTTTAAAATCATGATACAAGAATTTTTTGGGTTAGACCTACATCCTTTTTACAAGAAAGAGAGAGAGTATTTTCTTATAGATTATGAGAGGATGGTCAAGGGCATTGATAAAAGGGAATTATCTTTCTTCATGTGTAGAGGTACCAATAATAAATTAGTTCAATTGGGTGATAAAGCCCCTTTCTCAAATAGTTATTTCATGTATTTCTTCCAGAGGACCTACTGGGATGGGGAAAAATCCTAGGAGAGGATCATAAGTCGAGGATTCCAATTGACCTCATGTACATGGCCACAAGGATACGTCATTCACATCTTTCACAAGAATTTGATGTTTCTTCTGAGCTGGAAAGGATTCTTCATAAAGAACTAGTTGATGTTTCTTCTTGTTCTAGAACATGATCATTTTTAGTCATTCACCAAACCTAAATACTATGGATGATCAAGGGACTCGATTACTAGTTCAGTTGTGGTGTAGAGTGAGGGACAAACACAGTAAATATGTTGATTACCCAATTTTCCATTACTGGTTTTGCGTGTGGGTTATCAGAGCTGTAGGAGGAAGTATAGTAAGAAATCCTCCTATGATCATGGGATATTTTGAGACCTAAAGATACTAAACCTGAGTAGGGTTTCATGCATAATTTTGGAGATTGGATATGCATGGCTAGTTATACTATTTTTTGAGTGTATGGGTTTAGAAAAGCCCCTCATAAGGTTCCACTTTTTATGTCAGAAGGGTTGGCTTTCACAGAATTTGTGTGGTAGCTTCTATGGTTTGAAAATGAATTTAATGCCCCAAGGAAAAAGGAAAATTTATTTCTCAATGCAACTATATTTACAAGGTTCTCCATAGGTTCTGGGACTTTGGGGCAGTTGCAAGAACTTTTGCAATCCTATCATATGGATAGTATAAAACTGAGGGACTATGATCCTGAAAACTACATCAGGTCTATAATAAAGGATTACAAGCATGTTCTTAATTTTATGGAGGATACTGCAAGGAATTTTCAGGATATGTCTGAGGTTTAATAAAGATGGGATATAGTGAAAATTATGGTCAAATTTGAAAAGGACAGGGCCTTGAAGGGATTCTCTAAATTCCATAGTGAGGAAAGTAATGAAGTTTTCAGAATGGAATTATGTATTCGGGATTTTGATAAGATACATGGAAAAATTTAGGATACATCGGATACAAAGGTTAAACCTCCTCCCAAAAGGTCTAGAAAACTGATCATTCTAGATAGAGACTCTAAATTCCCTCCCCAAAAAAGTCCAAAATAGATAACGTACCTACTCTTGTTCAATATAAACTATCTAAAGGAAGGGGATATACTGATGAAATCACCACTACCTTGAGGGACATGAAGCATGCTGAATAAGTAAGTCCATCTTCCCCACCTCCAATCTACCAAGATGAATTGCATTATTATAAGGAAAAACTATAGGGAGATGATAAACCTACAATTATTCAAGATGAATGAGAGGCTATTTATGCCAGGTTTATTGCGAAGCATGAATTTATAAAATTCCAAGAGTTTAAGGAATTTTGGATTCAAACGAAGATGAAATATTTTGAGGAACAAAAACAAAGTCAATTGATGGGGATAGAAGAATCTAAGCATGAAGAAGTTGTAAGTCAACTTCTGAAGGATTTGAACTTGGACAATGTAGACTACATGGTGGAAGAGGCTAGAGAAATGCTAAGGAAGAGTGACATGTTGTTGGTCCCTGGCCTCACTGTAAAGGATTTTTTTCTATTGGATAAAGTTAAAAAGAAAGATGATCCAACGTTTTTCATTGAGTTTGACACTAATGATAAGATCATTGGATGAGGGTACAACCCTAAAACAAAGACACTCGCCACTTGTGTAACTTTTAAAGGAGTTTGTAGGCCAAGATTGATTGACTTTTATGGAGCTATAGATGGGTTAGCTGTCATACAAATTGTGGACAATACAAATCCATTTATTTCTACAAGTGAGCTAGTACACATGGCAATGTTAAATAAGGATCAAATTTCACATATGCAGAATGAATTAAAATAGTTCATGGATAGGAAGGTGGAATTGAATAAGTTGATGAATGAGTTCTACCTCAAAGTAGAAGAACAAGAGGGAAAAATTTAGATGTTAAAAGATGGTAAATAGTCTTAGGCCCTTGTAGTTCATGGTGGTGCCTCAGGTGCACCTTCTAAATACCAACATGCTAATTCCCAAGGGAACATGGATGCGATAATATATAAAAAAATTATGCAGGAGATCCTGGTGCACTTGTTTTCTACCCTGGAATAAATTCTTTCTTTTCAGGTGAAGCTTGTGATTAGCAAGTGTTATGATGTTTATGAATGTTATTGCTCATTAAATGAAATTTTTAGTCTTAGAAAGAGTAAAACCCTGCTGCAAGATCTGGCCCAGAGATGGAAACCATCTTATTTTGAGATAAACCACATTTGCAAGGTGATACAATGAGATCCTCATGCTCCTACTAACATCATGGAAACCAAGGAAATTATGGATTCCTTTTTTGATGAGATAGACTATATTGCACATGAGGAAGGGAGGATCAAGGAAATTTTTTTGTCTTTAAACACTATCAGGCATTGGAAAATTTTTGAATTTGTTGATAGGAGGGGATGTGTCAAAGGTTTAGAGGAATGTAAGATTTAATATTAGAGCATGTTTCCCAGGATCATTGAGCATTTTTAAGAAGACATAAATTTCTCTTTAGAGAAATTCAATATATTCTCGATAGAATTTTCATCCTTGATGATAGGTTATCAAAGTTCATTAATGAGGCTCAACCTCTTTCTAGGAAAACATGGAGGCATCATCTCCTTAGCTTTCCAGACATCTTAGATTTCCAATGGACTTCACCGGTACAAATTTTGGAATGGGTTAAATAAAATTTGGGATCCACAACAAAGTCATAAGATGGGAAAATATATTGATAGATTGTTCTGTGTGCAACCTTCCTTTTGTCTTTTGTTTATTTTGTTTGTTTGTGTTTGTAAGTTTTTGGTTTCTTTTAGATGTTTAGGTTTCTTGTTAGTTTAATATTAATAGAATGTAAATGGTGGGAAGATTTTTTTTGCTTCCCCTGATTTTGGAGGTGAAACCACAACTAGCTAGGATATAAATTTAGATTCGACTGAAAGAAAACTCTCTAGATTGTACTTACTTTTTTCATATAAATAAAATATGCCCTATTTTCTTGTCCAAATAGGATACTATCTTTTTTTTTGTTTGTTCTCTCTATTATAATCAGTTTGAGAATTGATTATCACTTTTAAAACTTGTGCGATTGGATTGCAATTATGTGATATTGATTTAAGAAGTAGAAAGTGATTGTAAAGTGTTGTCCTGTTGCTTCTTACTTGATTGGTTCCTTTCTGAGGATTAAACACCATCAAATAGATTAATATAATGAGTTCAATTTATTCACATTAATAGGATTGGGTAATCGATGATTCTGCTTAGTTTTGGAGTATTGTCTAACAGAGAAGTGCATGAGGGGTTCAACAAAATTGGCTTTGTCCCCAAATTGGATAAGGGATTGGTGTGTGCATATTGGAATGAGTAAGTAATGTCCTAAATAGATAAGTATCTTTACTTTATTTTTGTTTCGTAGGAGTATATTGGAGGAGCTGACAAATAGGACTAGTTCAATAGGTAGTAAGGAGTTCTTTCTCTTACATTCTATGTAGTGCCACTTTGGAATTAAAGAAACTCAAAGGAATTTGGATTGAAATCTTCTATAAAAAAATATGATTTTCAAGGAGACGAGAGAAGGGGTTTACCTACCTAGGTTTTGCAGAGCCTAAAGAGCAGAGGATTACAACCACACCTTGGTTTGATCTTGTAAGTTGGCCAAGTCATTTGGAGAGTTCAAAGATAAACCTGGAATTATTTTAGTGCTTTCCAATCTATTGTATTGGTAACCAACATACTCGTAGGAGGAAAAAACACTGATGTTGTAGCTATGATGATTTTTGGTATGGTAAATGATAAGAGATGTTATAGTCATAGACGAATGAATTAGGGATTTCAAACAAGAAATAATGCAATCCAACAATAGTAGACAAGACGGTTTCAACTAAGAAGACAAACATACATTTTTCCTCTATTGTGTTGGACCCCCTCTTGGACAATTGGGAATACTAACAGAGTGGAATGATAGAGGATTTATGCAAAGTCATGAAGGGGGTTGTAATAGGTAAAAGAAAATTAATAGAAGTTAATAATCCAAAGCTGTTTACAAACGCTAAAAAAATAAAAACCCATGTACTTATATCTAAAGACATATGTTTAACATATATAGAAAAATTGCATACCAGAGCCTTAGATGGTTCTCCTATACTCCTAGGAGGTATCGCCGCCGATGATGTATCTATGACCATTTCCTGTATAAAAAATTATAACATATGTTATAGTCATAGAGGAAGAATTTAGAGAATTTGAAGAAACAAGAATGCAATAGAAAGTATGGAGATGTTACCTCTTCCCTCTCCCGAACCTCTACAACATTAGGTGCATTCACTAATTCTATAAAATTTAATTATTTCTGTATATAGAACAAATAAATCAGGTATGCTCATAAAAATCTGTACATATTTAATCAGAATAAATTTCAAAAAATAAATTTAAATTGTACTAAATTACCTTTTGTCATTTGGGTGTCTCCAAGGATAATTTTTTTGTCTCGGTGTGCTAGAAGATTCCTTTCGCACATGAGATGTACTCGTGACAGGTGAGGTAACCTAACATAAATAAAATTAACATAAGAGAAATAAATATATAATATTAAATCTAAGGCAAAAAAAAATATAAATCTAAATTACTCGCAAATCAAAATTATAAATAAGAGTTGTGCAAAATATGATACCGCAAAGCTCTATAGGCTGAAGTTAATGTCTGAAAGTGTGACATCAGCAACTTGGGACATCTAGGCCCCTAATAAGCCCTACAAACCACCAAATAAATATATATATTACCAAAATATATTTTGAAACCAACATATTATTATATTTTAAACAACATTTAAAAATCTTTACCTCAGGTGTCAAAGATACCTATGCACATCGAATGGATCAAACACTAGAAGGTGTACTCGCACCACCTATTGCACCCTACAATGCATATTATTCATATATCACTTTAAATTATTCTATAAATAAAAAATTATTTAATTTTAAAAGATTTAGGTGATTAATTAATAACACATCTTAAACATGAATAAACATGCCAAAATCTGCTCTCCAACATAAAACACCATGGTCATCAGATCATCGGTGATGGCCATATCCTCTGCCGTCGAAGCATGACATCTAATATTGTAATGTGTACATGAATAGCATGTCAAACTATCCTCATTCACGTTAGTATCTACCCTACAACACATTTTTTGGCAGCTGGTGCACAAATTCCTAATGGCCTAGGCTTAGCCAAATGGTTCATCTAATGACAATGCAAGTGTTGCAGGTGTTGATCCATCCTTTGCTCTGATTATTTATGTGTCATGTTGAACAATGACATCAGTCAATGATGTAGCCTCTTGAAGAGTCTGTAACTCCACAAACTCCTACAGGGCTACTAGGACTGTGACGTAAACCATAGGTTTAGGAGCTACACTCCTCCTATGTTGTGGGTCTACCACCCTATGAGCCCTAGGTATATCCTACATAGAGCCTCTCTGTCTCCCTTAGTACTGTCGAATGTCAAAGTAATTTGGCTTCAAGCCAAGCATAAAATCATAATATAGATTTCTAAAAAAATATAGAAGCATCTCCCAATTTTTACAAGCTGGTTGACCTGAAAGACCATATACCACCTATTCCAAAAAGATGCTTTCATCTCAACATGCACACACCAATATAGATGAAATCTACTTGTATGAGTAAGTAGGTTGTCACTATTTTTAGGATTGGTGAAAAGAGCACAAATGTCATCTTTAAATATGCCCTTTTGTTTCACCTCATAATATGAAAATCTATCCACATAAAATGCATGACATCTGTCCCTTCACAAATCCTATTTTGTAACCTATCTAGATACCTCATTCACACTATTCACAATTATTTTGAGGGTTGTAACGAGGGATGAGTGGTGCTCATGGCTGGGGGACCTCAACCTATTCACTAATATATAAATTTACATAGTGTTTTGTGTTAGGCGATTAATAGGATCCTCCCATGTGTCCCACACATGGTCTATTGGAGGACACCAAGGGTTTTGGGGTGGCGATGGTTATTTAGGAGCAACATTTTGAGGGTTTTGTAGTTGTGGAGTAGCACCTTGAGGCTTTTGTCGTTGCTCATGTGCAATGTTTTTAGGGTTTTGTTGTATTTTTGTGTAGGAAGAGGTCTTTGTTGTCTCTTTCATTATTGGGGATTGTTTTCAAATTATGACATCAAATTAATAAAAAACATAAATGAGTTAAAAAAACCCTACTTCAATTAAAATTCAAACAAAAATAATAAAAACAAAAAATTCTTACATGTTCGACTGTGTGACACGGTTACAAATTGGTCTAAACATTGGGAAAAAAATTTTGTCAAGAGAACACACTCAGGATTTGGTGATTTTGGGACCCTCTCAGCTGTTGTCAAGCCGTTTTTGGTGTTAAAAATGAGCTTTGGCTGCAGGTTTTTAAAAAACTTATAGTTCTTCATAACGTGTGTAGGTTATGAAGAACATTTAGTTCTTCATAACCTGCATGTGTTACGAAGAACTTTATACATTTTTAATTGGATTTTTAGGCTCAATTTTTTGTAAGCCTAAATGTTTTGAATTTCAACTAACCCATACGGGTTTTGTAAAATTTTGAAGTTTTTTTTTTCTTATGTGGCCACTTTTTTTATTAGCAGCTTTGTGCATTTACCCTTGTGACAAATGTTTATAAGTGGTAAGGAAGATTTCATAGGGTTTTTGGGACAAGCAATTTGTCTTCTACCTTCTCACCAACTATGAGAAGCTCTACTCAGAGTGTTAACATATGACATGTAAGAAATCCTCAACTTTCTTGCCAACTTGCATATAAAGTGTATGAAGTTTGGACTAAAGATGGTGGAGGGGGTATCCCAGACCACCTTTGATGTTGTTACATCTCAAACATGAGGTAGAACCTCATTAGAAATGTTGAGTGTGATTAATATTAAGGTTTTGGCATCAGCCTTGTCAAACTTCTTTCATTGATTGACATCATTGGGACATGTTATGACACCAGTAAAAATATCTGATAACCCTTCAAACTAAAGAATTGAGTGCATCATGGTGTTCCTTGTAGTATAATTATCCTTTTTAGAAGTTGTACATCTGAAAGAATTATTTTTGAGGTATATGATAACACCAAAGAAAATGCACTTTAAAAAAAATCAGTATTTTTATTAATGTCAATAGTGGCATAAACACTTTATTGGAATAAACACATTCTTCTATGGACATTTTTTTTGTAAGTTGAGTGCGATATGTTTGTACAGTATAATGAGGACACTTTTGTGGGCATTCTACCTTGTCTTCATCATCAACATCATATCCTTGTTCAAGTTGTACACATAGATTCCTTGCATAGAAATAAGCATTAAAAAGGAAATATTCCAAGAGTCCTTAGTGAATCAGTTCATTGAATTAAAGGTTACAGTGTCCAACAGTGAATTTAACAAGGCAAAGTAAAAACTGATGATGTCACAGATTACTTGTTGTGCTTCATGATAATAACATCATTTGGTAATTTTGACATTCACTTGTCTTTATAAAATTTACCACTACAAAAGAAAAATAGTGCACTATAATCTAGATCCACACATCGGTAGTTGTAGGTTCTTCATGAACACATGTTATCATTCATTTGTTAGGAACTTCAAGATAAAGTTCAATAGTCTATAATAGAATTCACTACATTTTTAACATCATTATTTTACCTCTATCCATGCCACCACTTGATTAGCAAGTTTCTCCACGTATCTTCTTATGGAATGGTCTGCAGAAACAAGGATGTTTTAAACTGCGCTTACTGGATAGTGCATTCTCCTCCATCAAAAGACTCTCCCACTTTTGTATTGACATAGAATTAAATTTCCACCTTCGTACTTTTGCAGATCCTTTCTATGTCAGTGTTTACACTCATAATAATAACCCAACAACTCATGTGCTCGTAATAAATTCCTGCAACTTCACCATTTTTGTCAGGCTTATTTTGTGTGGCCACCAACACAACACTAGCAACTTGTCTGGTCATCCATTAAGGATTTGAAAATGTTATCGATGCAAACCACCATATTTTATCATCTTCTACAACTTCTATAAGGTTCTTTCGTAGTTGGAAACCACCAATAGGCTCTTCATCAACCGTATACCAGATATTAGATTTGTTGATGCATTTGGACCCAAATATAGGACCTTCCATTTGAGCTTCTGGCCCCTCTTAGCCAGCCCATCATTGGTCAAGGTATGCATTATTTCCAACATCTCTATTGGCCAAGGTATGCATTTTTTCCAACATCTCTAGGACAAGGGAATATGGCACAATAACCCCATCTCTAGACACCCAGGGAAAAAACAACACCACTATCATCAATAAACTTTTAAAAAAATCGCAAGGAAGCAAAAACCACAATGATAGATTTCCACCTTACCTGATACAAGTGAGTTCCAATGTTCAAAGACGTAAGATGGCCACAAGCAATTAAATTTGTTTACAAGAGAATCTTCTCAAAATAAGAGATTGAGTCCAACACCTTCTTTCCCAACACCACCAAATTATGGCTGGGAGAGCCCAAAGGCAGGGGACCCTTATCTGAGGAATCATTGCTCCCAATCTCCAAGGGTGGGAGATGCAAATTCAAAATAATAGAGTGGGTTGGTAGGAGTCCATTAGAAGAGTAAGGAAAAAATTTGTTTATATTAAAATTTAATATTCAACATAGTTATCTTTGGTGGAATACCATATCCTGGATATGGTCAATTAAGGAAGATGCTGCATATTCAGGAAGATGCTTATCCTCAAAATGAAATCCAGAATATGGTCTGACCCATTTGGTTCCCCTGAAAGATGAATGAGAAGATGCCTAAGGAATTTTAATTCTTTATTTTTTAATTTCTTTGAATATGGTGTGTATATATACACACATGCACACATGTGTATATATACATACATACATACATGTGTGTATATACACATGTGTATATATATACACACATGTGTATATGTGCATTCATGTGTGTATATACACACATGTATACACATATACACACATACACACATACACACATGTGTTTATACACACATACATATGTGTGTATACACACATATGTGTATATACACATACAAGTGTGTATCCATGTATACACATACACACACATGTGTATATATACACACATACACACATGTGTGTATACATATATACACACATTTATGTATATATATACATATACACATGTGTGTATATATACACACATATACACATACATGTGTGTATATATACACACCATACATATACACATATACACACATGTGTATATATATACACACATACACACATTTGTGTATATATACACATATATACACACATGTATATATACACACATCATACATGTGTGTATATATATAGACATATCCACACATACATGTATGTATATATACATACATATATGTATATACACACATACATGTATGTGTATATACACACATGTCTATATATACACACATGAATATACACACATGTGTATATACATACATGTATATATATATACATCCTTATAGCAATATAATATATATCTTTATAGTCACAGATCCCACGAAATATTAAATTGGCTTTTGTAAAAATTGGAATTGGAATTCAAAATCCCAATTTAACCTATTTAGGTGGAAGATGATATTCCTGTATTGGGGGCAAAATGAGAATTTTAGAATTCCAATTCTATTTTTTCCAAGGACCTAAACATAGAATCTTGCATTATCCAGAATTAGATAATGCCAATTCCTGTCATATTCCAGGAAACAAATAGGCCCTAAGCGTACGTGAGGAGTGTCTAATGGAAAACCCAGGCTAGGAAGTCTACGTGGCCATAAGAAGAGACCTGCAATAGAAATTTTCTACTCTCCACAACTAAAATAAGTGGAAGAGGAGGTTCAAGTAATGGTCGAGTTCTCACAAGAACATCACCAAGCTACCCAGGAACTCCACATGGCAGAGGAGAAGCTTGCCACAGTTGGAATGCAAACCTGCCTCATTTTGAAAGAGAGAGAGGATGAGAATGAAGAGCAAAAAGACTTGCTGCATTCCATGTCTCACCTAGAAACTCCCTACTTCACCTCTACTAACGTCAAATTCGTCGAATATTCCTTGGAGAACATCATTAGAGGTTTTTAGTGTATCATTTCCATTTTGATTTATTGGCTTCTATATCACACTATGTCCTACAACTAACATCAAGCTTCACATAATGCTACTTTTTGGGTTTGTTTTCTTATTAAGGTAAGATAGGTTTTTGATGGGGTCGAGGGTTTGCTTTTTTAATAAAATGAGTCAGGTTTTTGATTGAGCTCAAATTTTAGTTATTGGATTTGTTATTATCAATGAAGATCATAAATAAAAATAATTCATTTAGAGGTTAGTCAACAATAAGAAGTTTTAAATGTTTTGGTATAATAGAGAGGTAGATATAGATATTATGATGCAAGTAATATAGAGGATAATTTACTGACATAATTTATTAAGTGTTTTTGGATGTATCAATGGCGAAGTTGGTGGACATGTAATAGAGTAAGAGTTCATGTGGTAGTATTAGAGAGCATGAGAAAATTTTTAGTAGTTAAAAATCATCAAATGTTTTAATGTTCTAACACAAGCTTGAAGATACTAGTAGTGGCTCTATAGGAAATAAGTTTACACATAATTTTTTTTGAGTAAATATTGACTAATAGTATGTGGTAATAACTATATATACATCACGTGCTTAGTCTGTGGACAACTTTCTAGTCTTGGTTAGTTCTGTGTTTTGTTATAGTTATTCTTATTGCTAAATCTTGTCAAGACTTTCTATAAAGGCTTTTAGGTCCCTTCAAATCCTACTTTTACCATTATCAAATGCTATATATACACCACAATTATCCACAAGGAGAGACCACAATTAGTGATATGTGTGGCATGTGAACATCATGGTGTAACCAATATTTAGTTACTTAACTCATGTTGTACTAGTGATTGATTTGATAATTATATTGTTTCTTTTTTTATTATGATGTCTTTATGTATATTCTCTTTTGAGTTTGCAATGATTGGAAAAGCATATTACAATTTCAATAGAATATTGGTTTGTTTAAAATATCAATCTTTAGAGTAGTTGTAAACTAGTTGAATCTTTGTATAGACTTCTATTGAATGGTTTAAATCTAAATAATATAATGGTGATTATCTTTTGGTGCTGGGGTTTTTCTCCCATAAGAGTTTGCAACAAAAAATATTATTGTAACATGTAACCTAGTGCTTGCATACCATTCTAATTACTTCTAATAATATTATTAGATAGATTTGATAGATACTATCTACTATTTTATTCTCAAATATTTTTACTCACTATAGCCCATTACTTATTTGTAAAATGGGTACAATTCTATTACCACATGGAAACATCATATAATAGTGGCATTTTGGACTCATCCATCCTAGATAGAGCTTCAATCATAACATTCTCCTTACATTGATATATATATGATTTGAAGTTAGTATCCTGATATATTTACAAACTAATTTTGTTATTATTCAAACAATAGCCTATATTCTAATAGACATTTGCAACTATCATGCTCTATATTTACCTTATATGTATACTTATTAGATAATATCTCTATTAATTAACTACATATAAGGTAACCATCACTTAATTCTCATAAAATACCTAAACAATAGTATTACCTCAGAAGATTGTAGTGCTAGATTTGGGGAAGGATGAATACTGAGCTCTACTAGGATTTTACTTCTTACTGGCTTTCTTGCACATACTATAATCCATTTCTCTATATGAACCTTATTGTTTCTCTTTGCATTTATCATAGGATTTTTGAATTAGCTAGGCTTGAAGTCCTTCCTTTTTTAAAAATTGCTTTGACTTTTTTTTTTCACAATTGTTGTTGGTGGAATTGATATCTTAGTCACATCATCCCGTGACTCAAAATTTCATCCCAAGGGTGTTTTTGTTGGTGTAATACATAAAACCATAACCTTCTGTAGTTATGACATAACTAATATGGATCGTAACTATTGATAACTTGTAAATGTTGGTACCCTTCAACCACATTGAACTAAATTGAATATAAATCTCCTTTATGTTTTCTAATATGATATCAAGTTTTCACCGATATGGCCTTCATATGGTACCAAAGTGATTCCTTTATGTCTTCGAGGTGTTTGAAGATTGGTGAGGCAATGCATCCAAATTAGGGTTAAAGATGTCATTTGATATATTGGCATATAAACAAATAGATGAGTTGGGCACTAGAAATGAGGTGAATACCATATGCATAGCTATGTGAGAGTAGAAATGGGCCATGATTAGATCTCTATTGCATACAAATAGCATGTTCCATGCATTCAATGTATTGGATTTTTAATTACTAGGCTTAGCTGAGATTTGATTACAATTAAGAGAAATACCCTCTCTTGAGAGAAGCCCAAGATTATTAATTGAGGCAACATTCAATTGATCACAAATAACATTTATCTATGCATAAAAGACTTCAGATTTGAGCTTTTCATATTGACATTTTCTAGACATCATCTTGGTAGGATGGTGAAATTCCACATTCATGATGGTAAGGGTGGTTGGTATTTGAGTACTTTGTTTATTGATGGCGCACATCAGCAATACATTTCCACCTCTAGCTAAGTAGGGTATTTTTGTTGTTTCTCTAAAAACTCAACCTACTTGATAAACAAGAATCAACCCAAAGATGAAGGGGGAGATAAGGAATCTGAACCCAAATCAAAATCTTATCAAACTTTTCAGAAGAAGGATTGAAATCATAGTGTCAAGGTTTAACCAATGACGAAAATCTGTCCAGCTTCCAACTTAAAAAAAGTATCACAAAATATTTTCTTTCTACCCTCTCCAATCTCAAATTTTGCAATAAAAAAACCTTTAGCCATAGGGTAAATACGAATATTACCAAAAAGAATAGGCTCTCAATAATGGAAGATCCAAGCATGCAGCTCAGGGAGGCTAGGCAATAAACCCCTAAAATGACAAATAAAACGAAGAGAGGAAAAAATACACACCATGTTCTATTTCCTCCTCTTTAACTTCATTTAACTTCACTGAGGCAGCACAAGAAACAGGGATAAACCCCCTGTCACTAGGACGTCGTTTTAACACCTTAAAACTACAAGAAAGGCTTCTAGGGGTCACCGCCACACCCTTTACACCCAAAACCCTAGTGGTCACGACGTCAGCCGGAACGGAAGGAGAAGCAGCCTAAGAGAGGGCCAGCGACAGGCCCCCAGCACCCAGCGTAGAGGTAGCATCCAAGAAAGAATGTGCAACAGCGAGGGAAGCAGCACACTCGGTAGCAGAAGGGACAACAATGAAAGCCGGAACAGAAGGGATAGCGGCGGGAGCCATTTGCTTCCTAATATTTTCATAATGTTAATAATAATAAATTCTTTTAATTGCATCTTAAATGACAAAAATAGAGAGGTTAATAAATTGAATTCATAGCCTTTCAAAAACAATAATTAAATGCTACAATGGACTAGCAAGACAACAGAAGTTGGCTTAGCTTATTCTAAATTTGGCATATTACATGCTTGTTGCATTACTTAATGAACATTACAACTATGGTTAAGCTAAGTTAAGCTTAACCATAGCTTATCGATTTAATTACAACTATGGTTAAGCTAAGTTATATTTATTGGAGACTATTTTAAAATATGAATCTACCGAGAAAAATCTTTACTTAAGATCAGTTGAAATTTGCATGAAAACTACATGCTAACCATGGGAGGTGAGACTTGGACATTGCATAAGTTATCTGCACTCACCCTTTATGCTTAGAGGATTGTCGATCTGACCTTGTAGTGCCAAAAACTAAACTAGATTCTAACTGTCATGGTGAAGATATCTGTTATTTGTTTTCAACTATTGATATATTTCGAACCCACTTTCTCTCTTTGAATCAAATCTTAGATGAAATGATAAATCAGATCAAAATGCATTGTCTAATTATGATGGAGTGGATTCTTTGTCAAGGTGTCCAAAATATCAAAAAAAAAGGTGAGACTGATGGTTGTGTAAAAAGGGTACCCATACTTGTCTAGCTGATGCGGCTTCGCATGATTGATTGCTTTCTACAATTAAGGGTACATTTCATTCAATTATGAGTAGTCATAATTGTACTAACAACTTTAAAGTCACAACTATTAATACAATATTGTCAAAAAAATTAGATATTATATCAACAAATATAAATATTAAATCAATAAATATAAATATCAAATCAACAACTCCCATCACACCCATTACAATCATGATACTGGATCCTTACCCCCGAATCTTCCATCTTTCGGGTCAATTCTTAACCGTTGATATTAACAAACAGGTTTGCATGCTTATGAGAAACGGCTACGAATATAAACAAAACAAATGATCTAGATTGGATAAAATCAAATCAGTAATGGTCATGGGTGTAATCGTTGTCGGTGTCTACAAGTACCTACTCAAAAATCTGTAAGGATGTGTTCGGCCACATTGTAGGTGCAAAGGACAAATAACATATATTAATTCTTTTTTAATAAATGTTCATCCTTGTCATCGTTGTCGGCGTTTCCAATTACGAGAAAACGCGTTCGGCCAGACTGTACAGATTGCTTTTAAATGTGAAAGTAGGATTTGTGAGGGGCAAAGGAAGGAAAATACATACCCAGTAACACCCATTAAGCGCGAGTGAGGATTCTATAATGGAAATCCTATGTGAGGAAGTTTATGTGGGCGTAGGAAAAGACATGCTACAAAACGTCTCTACTCTCCAATGGACTCTCCACAACAAACCAGCTCACTCCCTGGTTTTACTTCATGTCCATCTTCCGATTACCACCATTCCATCGCTCTGTAAGTCTTTCACTCGATTTGGGTTCAAGTTTTTATGTCTTTTTCATTCGCTTACAAATTCAATGTCTTTTGATTGCAGTTGGGAAAATTCCTGTTAAGCGAGGGACCGTGCTAGAGGCGCATGAGGAGGATGAAAATAGAAAGTTACATGATTGCATGGCATTTTACTTGCAGATCTGCTCCCAAGCCAAGGTATGAACCTCAGCCCTATAACAAATAGGAGGATACCGGAGCTGTTACTTATTCGAAAATAGAGAGTTTCGTCTGAAAAGATTGAAGTAATTATAGAACAGGTGAAAGCAAAGGCTTCGATTGTTACGAGGTCGGATGTTGGCAGGGGAATTGTGGAAATGATTTCAGAGCTGGGTATCAGGAAGCTTGTAATGGGCACATCGTCTGCAGGCACTGCAAAATCCAAGTACGTGGACAAATATTCTAGTTTGCATCACAATTAGGTTTTTTCAACAGGCTGATATTGTTTTTACTTCTTTTCTGTACAGCAGAAAGATCAAACGACCAGGCAAAGCGGGTTACGTCCTCACCCACGCGATCAACTCCTGCGACATATCCATCGTTTGCAAAGGAAAGATTGTGTCCGTCAGGGAAAGATCTGTCGTGGATAACGGTCAGTGATTTTGAAAAAGATTTGGTCTTTTTACAGCTGAAATTTATAGGTACCGTCGTTGATTGCTAATGCGAATTTGAAAACATTATCAGAGGATTTTGGTCGATTGTTTTCATCGCTGCCGAACTTCCAAACAGATGAGCGAGCGTTTACGCTGAACACTGTGGGAGATTGCGCGGCCGCTAGTAGTGAACTTTCCTCAGATATTAAAGTGGTAGAAAATCAAGAATTTGATGGCGATGAAACTCACGAATCTACGGTATTTTCTCGCTTTAAAGATTTTTTCCTTTTGGTTCAAACATTTGTCATAATTCTTGCGAATTACAAACATTCGAAATGAAACGCAGGAGGAAAGGAGAGCTAATAAAATTCTGAAATTCGTACTTACGGAGGGAATGGAAGAAACAGAGAAGGCAAGGGGAGAAGTAAATGCAAAGGTGGCTGCAATTGAATCCCCTCGCAAAGTAAGAAAGGGTTTTTTCATTTCTAAAAATTAAGATGCAATTGTTCAGGCCGGGGTTGAAATGCTTGAATGTTTGTGTATTTAACAGTTCAGGGCTGTTGAAGCTGCCCTTGGAGATGCAATCTTTAGCTCAAAAGTGAAAGACGAGTATTGCCAAATGGTAACGAGGCGGCCAAAAGAAGTTGAAGAGGAGTTTCAAGCAATGGTCGAGAACAGGAGATCGCTTGCCACACAATTGAGGAGATTCTCGTATGAACGTCACCAAGCAATCCAGGAGCTCCATACGGCACAGGAGAGGCTTGCCGCGGTTGGGATGCAAAACTTCCTCATCTTGAAAGAAAAGGAGGAAGAAATTAAATATCTTCAAGACTTGTTGCATTCTAGGTCTCGCTTGGAAACTTCCTCGTGCCCCTGTACTAACGTAGAAATCAGCAAATATTCCTCGAAAGACATGGTGAGAGGATTTTGGGGGATCATTTTCACTTTAATTTATTCCCTTATATACCACATTATGTCCTATATCAAATACCAAGTGGAATAATTTTAGTTCTTGGTTTGTTTTTTAGTAAAGGAAAATTGGTTTTGAAGAGATTCAGAAATCCTTTTAGCAAAACAAACCTTCAGTTAGAAAGACCAAACTGCTAATTGATTCTCGAGTTTGTTATTTATTTATGTACATCATAAAGTTTTTTTTAGAGTTATTTTTATTTTTATTTTTTATTTTATTATAGAGATTGTCAACAACAACTAATTATATGTTTTGGTAGAGTGGGGAAGTTGATATACATACTATAATGCAAGTAATTCGAAGGATAATTTTATTATGACACAATTTATTCATTATTTTTGGATGTACTAATGGTGATACTAGTAAATATCTAATAGAGTTGGAGTTCATGTGGAACTATTTGAGAGCATGAAAAAATTGTAGTGGTTGAAAGTCATTAAATGTTTTAATGTTCTAAAACAAGGTTGAAGATACTAGGGGTGGTTCTATAGGAAATATGTATAGATTGATAGTTTTTAATGAGTAAATATTGATGAATAGTATGTCATAGTGACTACATATACACTATGATTATGCACATGGAGGCACCACTATTAGTGATATCTGTGAAATGTATACATCATGTTGTGACTAATATTTAGTTACTTGACTCTTGCTATACTAGCGATATATTTTATAATTATTGTTTGTATTTTATTATGATGACTTTATGTATTTTCTCTTGTCAATTTACAAAGGTTTAAAACGTTTGTCAGATCATTTACATTAAATATTGGCTTATTAGAAATTTCAGCCTTTAGAGTGGTCGTAAACTAGATGAATTTTTATATAACTTGTATTGAATGATTCAAATTGAAATAATATAATGGTGATTATCATTTGGTGGTGGGCTTTACTTCCATAAGATTTTTCCACAAAAAATATTGGTGTCGCATATATGTAGTACCACTTCAACCTTGTCATGGTAAGAAGATAATTCGGTTCCTCACATGGGCTTCAATGCAAAACATCTTGAATTTGAAATAAAGTAAGTAATTTTGATAGTAAATGTCAGATATATAATTTTTTATTATGGAAAAACTGGTATTACAGGGAGAAAAAATCCAAGTTCAAAAGATTAAAAAATAACTAGTATAACCAACAACAAGTCCTACGACAAGCAACATGAACCAAAAATGGGGGACAACACCCCAACTACCTAGAACTTCTTAGCTAAGTCTACATTATTTTGAATAAATTCCACATTTATGCTCCTAAATTTACTAACAAGATTGTCAATACAAGTTAGCCCCTTAACCTTTTTTTGTAACTTTGTAGTAGGGTCGAGAAGAGCCTTTGTATTTGCATCCTCCACAACAACATCCACATGCTTGGTTGAACCTATATCCTTGAAGTGTGCCTTTTTGGTGGATTTAAAAGTCAGAGAGGGTGAGGTATTTATATCCTTAGATAAACCCTCAAACACCTCATCTTGGTCATTAAACTTCCTTAGACCCTCAATGAAATTCTTCATAGTCATTTTATTAACTATAACAATGACCCTGACCTTGTCCTGCATCTTTCAAAGAATATCCTCTAGATTTTTTATTCTCTTCTGATGATCCACCTTTAATAAACTTATCTGTCTCTCCATTGTATTAGTACTCTCCATGACAGAATCAAACTATTATTTAGAGGAGGGAACACTCCCCTTAATACTATTAATTTCAGTTTTCATCCAAGAAAAAATCACATTTTGGTTGTCCAACAAACCTTTAATATCTTTATTAACACTTGAGGTTTCCAGAACAGAGGAGCCTTTTTCAACAGGGGATCCATATCCATCAGGATATCAACATGAATGGTCGTAGACTCATTTGGTTTATGTTGATTAAGAATAATAGGGGAAATGGGAACCGTGGAATCCACGGGATAATTTTTTTGTCTTGACAAACATAAACCTGTGACATTTAGCAGAGCAACCCACCTTCCTTTTTACCTTTTTAATCCTTACTAGGGTCCATCAAATTTGGGATGTAATATTTATAAGGGACATAATCTGAACTGTTGTCATCACACATAAGTACCCCTTTGCGAGAAGTGGAAGCAAGGAGATTCCTTCTAACCCCAACAAGGAACACCTCATCATCATTTAAATAAATAGACTTCCAATCTAGCGAGGTGTCGCCATAATGTACTCTCACATTATTTTTATACTAAACTCAGGTTTCTTAGCCAAAAGATTCCTTTCCACATGCAACACATTATCATATTCCATTTTCAGTAAGATTAAATCCTCATGCAGAATTGGACTTGAAGGGTTTCTTGCATGAGCCCTAAAACTATGGTGCATAGATGAAAGAGGATAAAATGACAAAGAGATGCATTTATCATGACTAAAATGATTCAAAAATGTAAAATGATAGCTAAAGAGACTGGTATACTTTCCGTCCAAGGTAAGGTATCACGTAATCACCATGACAACATCCAGTCATGGTTTCTTGAGTGTAGATTTTGCATACCTAGCACCGCTAATAATCTTGACCTTCTCCCTCTCCCTAGGTAGAAAGAAAATATCCATGGATTTACTGACATTCTTTTTATCCCTATAAAACTTTCTCCTTTCGATGCTTGTATTCAAAACTTTGGCCACCAATTATTCATTGATCTATAAATCCAACCCATAAACACATAGGGTACCATCTTTCAAACCAGCAACAAAAGACTCTATAACCTGGGCATCGACCCCATGAAGGGTTTTCATGTACCCCGTTAAACCTCCCCTTCGAAATAGTAGACCAAACATCTTGTTCATTCTTCCATTTATCATATAACATCGACTGCAGTCTATTTTGGTCACCACCTAGGGTGAAATCACAGAGACAACTATAGAGGATACATAGAGCCCAAATTAAAGCTTGTAGGATAGTCCACTTTTCAAGAATAAATCAGACCTCCCTTTAGATACATGTTCACACGTAGGAAGCCATCATTTCTAAGGCATGGGGAAAAAAATCACCATGCAGCATCATTTCTCATTAGTATATCGATCTCTGATGGGATATTATCATTTATTTCCCATTTAATAATATGAGGAGAATTTACTCCCCAATTTTCCAACTTATCCATGATTTGATTTCCCCCACAACAAATATGGGAAATTTAATAAGAACCAAAACTATTTAATATAAAAATGCAATCCTCAATAATAGTTTTGATCGTCCAACTTGCGGCGGATAAACCCTTCAAACAAATAATGATGTTGATAGAATCAAAATCAAGCCAAATTTTGTCTAAACCTTTGTCCTCGGCCATTTTGATTCTAATGTAGGCAATGTATGCCACAGAATGCCAAATACATAGTTACAAACATATGTTAGTATTAAATGGTTTTACTTTACTTGGTTTAGGAAAAGAGAATAACTTGTATGTACGATTATCAGTTTGTTCATTTTCATAAAATTTCCATGATGTTCATGTCAAGCTATTGCATATATGTTATTTTTCCCTATCTATGTTCCTATTGATATGTTGTATCTATGTTCTTTGATATGTTCTCTTTCCCTATCTCTATATATATTTATATAGCCTTGCCTCTTTCAATTCAATTTTTAACCCTTAATTTTAAAAAACATGTTTTTTATTCATATCACAAATGCCTACAAATATAAACAAAACAAATGATTTGATTGGATAAAATCAAACCACTAATACTAATGGCTGCATTCATTGTTGATGTCTTCAAGTACCTACACAAAAATCTATAAGGATCTATTCGGCCCCATTGTAGGGGCAAATGTTAAACAACATATACTATGAGTTTTTAATAAATGGGTCTATAAATTCTAATCAATGTCATCATTGTTGGTGTTTCTAATTACGCAAAAATACATATGACACTTCACCTAGATTGCACAGATTTCTTAAATGTCCCTTTGATTTGTTAGGGGTGAAGAAAGGAATCGGTGGCATCACATGATTGGTTGCTTGTTACAACTAAGGGTACATTTGATTCAATTATGGGTAGTCATCATTGTACTAGAAACTTTAAAGTCACAACTCTTGGTACAATGTTGTAAAAAAAAATGAACATTAAGTCAACAGGTAGGGATATTAAATCAATAGGTGTGGTATACAATCAAGAACTCCTATCACACTCATTAAAAGATATGGTACTTTTATCCCTCTCCTTAATCTTGCATCTTTCAATTTAATTCTTAACCATTGATTTCAATAAACAAGTTGTTTATTCATATGAGGAACACCTACAAATATAAACAAAACAAATGATTTGATTGGATAAAATCAAACAACTAATACTCATGGGTCTAGCCATTGTCAGTGTCTTCGAGTACCGATGCAAAAATCTTTAAGGATGTGTTCGGCCACATTGTAGGTACAAAGGTTAACTAACATTTATAATGACTTTTCAGTAAATGGGTCATTAAATGCTCATCAGTCTCATCGTTGTCAGTGTTTCCAATTATGCAAAAGTACATATGACACTTTGGCCAGATTGTATAGATTGTTGTTCGATTTTTGAGGGGTGAAGGAAGGAATATGCATACCCAGTAACACTGATTAAGTGTGCATGAGGAGTCTATAATGTGTAAATTATGCGAGGAAGTTTATGTGGCCCTAGGAAAAGACTTTCTATAAAATGTCTCTACTCTTCAGTGGACTCTCCACAACAAACTAGACGACTCTCTAAATTTACTACATGTTGAGATTTCAAATACCACCATTCCATCGCTCTATAATTTTTCCACTCAATTTGGATTCAACTTTAAGCCTTTTTCATTCTCTAAGGGCTCATTTGGTGTCAACCATTAACCTGGAATAAGCATTAGTTAATGCTAGAATAATTTAATTCTCTATTTGCGGCATTTTTTGAATTCTCAAATTAAAAAACTAATCCCCATTTTGGGGCCAATGCTTGCATTAGTTAATTCTAAAAAAAGCTGGAATTCATTTCTTATTCAAGAATAAGCTATTTATGGATTCAAATTTATTTATTTTTTATTAATTTTTTTTAAAAATTTCTTTTAATCTTTTTTTTTAATGTGGGTATGTATATATATACACATGTGTGTATATATATGTGTGTGTATATATATACACATATGTATATACATGTGTGTACCACATAGATATACACATGTGTATATATATATATAGCACATGTGTGTATATAATGTGTATATATACACACATGTGTGTATTTACACACATGTGTATATACACACATGTATATATACACATGTGTGTATATATACATATGTATATATATACACATGTGTATATACTTGTGTGTGTATATACACATGTATGTAACCACCTGAATTTGGTCTGTTCTAACGATAGACCCTATTTGCCCTAAGTGTGATCATACCCTCAATTTATGTCCAAACGACGCTGTTACTGCTTGGCATAATTCTTTGAATCAATTTAATATCTTAGGTGATTTTTATCACTGATTTATATTAACTATTATGGCCATACAATTCAAATCAATTTCGACCAATCAAATCAAATCAAAATCAAACATGGCTATAGTATTTAATTATAAAGGAATTAAATAAATTCCTAAATCAAATACCAACTTGCAATTAACCTATTCCCCTAGCCTATTTAATTTAATTAAAATGGCTATAGTTCTCTAATTATTAAAAAGCAATTTCATTGTTTAAATAATTAATTCCTATTTTTTAAATGAATTAAATAAGTTTATTTCATTTATTAATATTCCCCTAAACCCCAACCTAACCTATCTCAACCACTTCTACCTTGGGTTCTAACCCTTCTCAACCCATTCACCCATGCTAATCTAAT
>MU227445.1:2819523-2842402 GCA_018584345.1 Thuja plicata
CTGGACTTTCTTAAAGTCCATATTCTCTTACATCCTCCCTTCCCTCTTTAAGGCTTTCATTAATGCCTTCATTAATATGAAGACCTTAAGCCCATGTCTCTCCCATGCCTTATTAATGCCTTGGGCAGTAAAGGCTCTTGCATATTCATTTATGAGTCTCCAAATTCATAAATGAATCTTGTCCCCCCCCCCTCTCTCTCTCTCTCCCATTCTTCTATAAATAGAAGCCTATTTTGAGAGCAAAAGAGCCTGGACCTTAGATTGAAAATGCATTGTTATGCTTCTAAATTAATCCTAGAATCATATTTCATCTCTTATTTCATGCTTTTACATTATTCTCATTTACACTTTTAGAGCGAGAATGCATAAATATCATCTTTTTAGCTTGTTTTAATCTTAAAATCCTTCATGCTAGAATAGTATTGGTCACTGATTTATAGCATATTCTGAGGGCTAAATATGTTATTCATTACACTCTTTCTAGTTAGAAGGCAATAGGCCAATATTAGTGGTTTTGAACGTTTTATCTAACCATTTGAACTAATGCAATGACCTATTGAGTGTTTGTGTTATTTCTGACAGGTACCCATTTACACACACAGTATATATACACACATGTATGTGTATACAGACACATGTGTGTATATATACACACATGTGTGTATATATACACACACATATATATATATACACACACATGTATACACACATGTGTATATACACACATGTGTATATACACACATGTGTATATATACACATGTGTGTATATGTGTATGTGTATATATGTGTGTATATGTAGATGTGTGTATATGTGTATGTGTATATGTGTACACAAGTTAAAAATGCATATTGTTCAAATTAGTTAAAAAAATGAAAAATAATCCTTATTCCAATTCTACTATATGGGATCCAAACATAGAATAGCTTATTCCAGCTTTCATTTTTAGGATTAATTAATCCGAGAATGGGTCCTTATTCTAGAATAGGCCTATTTTGGATAAGTTAATGCCATGCACCAAACGGGCCCTTAGAAATTCCATGTCTTTTAACTGCAGTTGGGAAAATTCATGTTAAGTGAGGGAGGATGCTGGAGGCACATGAGGAGGATGAGAGAGAAAGTTACATGATTGCATAGCATTTTACCTACAGATTTGCTCCCAAGCCAAGGTATTAATCTTAGGACTTTGGTAAATATAAGGACACTCAAGCTTTTACTTATCATTTTTAAAAATGAACAGTTTCTAGGCATTTCTTCTAGATACAATTGCGTGAATTTTTTGCATCTACATTTCAGAGCACACTCTATGATCCATTATCTTTCATTTTCCTTGTGCTCTCTTTCATCTTGATGATGGATCATGGAGTGTGATTCAAAAATTTATGCAAAAAATTCACACACAATCGTATCTAGAACCAATAACTAGAAATTCATGAATTGTAGTAATCTATTAACATTAATAAAGGCTTTCGTTCGAAATAGATTGATAAAATTATACAAGAAGTGAAAGAAATGGATTTGATTGTTATGAGGACAGATGTTCCCAAGGGAATTATAAAAATTGTTTCAGAGATGGGTATTAGGAAGCTCATCATGGGCACATCATCAGCAAGAAGAAAAATATCCAAGAACATGGACAAATATTCTAGTTTGCATAAGCATCATTTTTTTTCAATAGGGTGATATTCTTTTACTTTTATTCTGCATAGGAGAGATGAAATGACCAGGAAAAGTGGGTTACATCCTCAAACATGATCAAATCTTTCGAAATATCATTTGTTTGGGAATGAGAACTTGTATCAGTGATGAAAAGATCTCTAATGGATAACGGTGTATAATTTATCCAATTTTGAAAAATATTTGCTATTATTACAATTGAAATTTATAAGCACTCTTAGTTTTGCTAGCTTGGACAACTGTTTGTCTATTTGCTAGAAATTAGTAAATAATTGATTTTCTAGAAAAAAAAATAGAATTGAGACAATTATTTATTTAAATATTTGACTCTTTTAGGGACACCTTGCAACCAATTTTTTATTGGTCGTTAAGTTGTTTTTTATCTCATTCGTTGATTGAGAATAAATCTCAGTTTTTGGTTTCCAATGAGGGTTGTATAAAAGGGGGTCAGGGGCATTTGTAAAACTAAAGTTTGAGAAGGATTGGCAAGGTGAGAAAAAAAATTTGCAGTGTTAGAAAATAGTCTTGCAGTGTTAGCAAGGGAGCATTGATAGCATTGGCAATAGAAGTTGTGTGATTTCAACAAGAGAAATTGGGAGATTGTCAGAGCTCTACCAGTAAGAGGCAAGCAATTTCTTGTATCTCTCAATTTTCTAAATTTAATATCATTCTTCATCTACAGTACTGGTTTTCCCTCTGGGGTTTTACCAGGAACATTTTGTTCAAAAATATCATGTTCATTGTGTTGCATGTTGCTTTCGTGTTTTTATTTGTTAAGTTATTGTTGTATTATTATTCAATATTAGTTGTACATTAAGTTTTGGCACTTAAATAATTTTAATAAGATAGGAGATTAATAATCAATAACCGCAAAAGAATATTCACATGGTATTAGAGCTAAGTTGGGGGGTAGAAAAGGTTTACCCTAGGCAAAGGAAAGAAAATTGAGGGTTTATAAAACCTAATTTGACCTTTGTAGATTTTTTTTTTTAATCCTTTGAGATGGCCTCAACTAGTTTAAGAGATCAAGACAAATCAGATGATGCCTCAAATTTTGGTGTCTAGATAGCTATAATTTTTTTATTTTTGGAAGAGAATGGTATCAAGGAATATGTGAGTATTGTTGTAGCTATTCCTACAGATCCAATGCAAATCCTATAATATAAGAAGAATGATGCCAAGGTGAGAAGGCTAATCCTTAATGGTGTCAAGGATCATATAGTACCATATATTTTTGAGTTAGATACAACTAAGAAGATGTGGGATGCCTTTCCAAATTTGTACCAGAATGTTATGACTAATCGGGAGTTGATTCTCAGAGAAAAGTTGAGGAATACCCAGATGATCAAGGGAGAATAATTTACATGTTACCTCATGAGGATAAGACTTGTCAAGGATGAGTTAGTAGTTGTTGGAGTTAATCAGGCAATGATGAGATAGTAAGAATATCCCTAAATGGGTTTACAAAGAAGTGGGTTGTATTTTTTCAAGTTATTAATGGACGAGACACCTTACTAAGTTGTGATCAACCATGGAGTGATTTCACTCAGGAGGAGCTTAGACTAAGTCTTTTCAATGGAGCCAATAATAAGAGTTAGAAAATTGAGGTGGAACAAGAGAACATTTCCCTAGCGGGAAAAGGGAAAGAAAAGAAGGGGTCTAGTTAAGGATCAAATCTGGAAAGTGAGAAGAAGAATAAGGACTTGTCTAAGATCAAATGCTATGGTTGTCATGAGTTTGGCCACTATGTCATTGATTTCCTACAAAAGAAGAAGAAATAAAAGAAAGGCAAGAAGCAAGTGGTAGCTTAAGCAAGTGCAGATGAGCACCCTAGTAGAATGAAGGATGATTTTGCACTCATATCTCATATGGTTAGCTCAACCTCATAGAGTGTCTGGTATATAGATAGCGGGTCATCATTTCATATTACAATGGCTAGAGATTACTTCTCTAGTTATAAGGAGGAGGACACTAGAGTCCAAATTTCTATGGTGAACAAGTCCAAACTTAACTCAGTTGGGAAAGAGATTGTTCACTTTCAGAGGGATAATAGAAAGTTGATATACCTTCATGATGTGTCAAATGTACTAGGCTTGGGTATGAATTTGATTTCTATATCTATCCTTCAAGATAAAGGGTACAATGTAGTTTTTAGAGGGGCACATGTGTTGAATACTAATTAGGGCTTCAAATCACCCATATCTATTGGAGTTAGGAGTGGTAAGCTTTATAAGCTACAGTTTGATACTCCTAAGGCACTCATGAGAAATAATAATCCTAGATATCGAGGAGAGCTATGACATAAGAGTATGGGTTGTATACATCACGCAAAACTTAAATTTCTTCATGAGACAATGAAAGGTATCCCGGAGGTGAGAACACAACATGATGATATATGTAAGGGATGTGTGTTGGGTAATTTAGTGAAAGCATATTTTCCAAGGAGTGACACCAGACCTAAAGGTGCTCTTCATCTAGTACATTCAGATATATGTAGACCAATGTCGACAAAGTCTCTTAGAGGATATGAGTACTTTGTTACTTTTATTGATAATTTCTCTTAGAAGACCTTGATATACTCCTTCAAGACTAAGGATGAGGTTTTCAGTTGCTTCTAAGAGTTCAAGAATCTTGTGGAGAATTAAATAGGAAGGAAGGTAAAGGTACTTCAGCTAGACAATGGAGGTGAGTACAAAGGGAGTGAGTACTAGGAGTTATGTATGAGGGAAGGATTCAGAAGAGAGTTGACTATTCCTTACTCTTGATGACAATTATTCAATTGTGTATTCTCATTGATGTTTACACAAATATAGTGATGTTTACACAAATTTCTAATCCTATCTGAGCATAGTTAGTTCATGCCAAGCACTCTTGGGAATTGAAGAGGACCAAAGTGTTTTTTAGTTCTAACTGAGTTCACTTGGACATTACAGTTTTGGTTGGGTGTTGAAGGATTTTAGTATTGACCGAGTATAATAGTTAGTTTCAGCTGACTAACAATGGCTTATATTTTATGGATAATTGATTATATGTAGGTGACAGATATGAGTTTATTATTTATTTGTAAGTATATTAAGGCCAATTTGACAAGGCTTAACATATAAATATAAGGTCAAGTTTGGATTGAATATGGAGAGATAGAGTGTGTTTATGATATGAAGAGTGATGACAAAATTAGATGGGATTATAATTGAGGATAGAACACAAAGGATTCCAAAAGAATATCCAATCAGTGAGGATCACGTATTTAATCCAGAACATAGATATGAATCAGCAAAGATAGAATTTCTTATCAAAATAGGCCAATCAATTGTTACTTTCTAACAATTGTAGCAGTGATAAAAATCTCTTACCAGAGTAGATTTAACAGTCTTTTGTAAATCATCTTACATGGTGATATTTCTGCATTGAAGTGTTTAAAGACCTCTCACAAGGCCACTCCTTAGAGGGTGATTAAATCATCTAACAAGGTCATACCTAATTATGTGTTATTGTAAGCTTTAATAGGGTTGGTTCCTAACAGGGCTCACTTCAGAAGAGTGAAAAATAGTGACTAGTTGCAATTGGTGGTTTTTCCCACATTGGGTTTCCATGTTAAATCTTGGTGTTATCTATATACATTTCAATTTCTTTATGGTTTATGTTTCTACAATTAATTACTAAAGATAATCACAGTTAATATCTTAAGATTTACTATGTTAATCGAGTGACAGTAGAATATCTGTGTTAACCGAGCAACAGTGACTATTTAATTGTTTAAAGACATCTAAGGGACTTGGATTTTTTTTGTAGTAACTGATTCACTCCTCCCCTCTTAGTTACTCAAATCATTTCCAGCAATTGGTATCAGATCATTTTCTGCTTTTAGGGAAGGTTTTAAGGCCTAAGCTAAAGATCAGAGATATCTTACACAAGCAAGATCTCAAAGCTTAACAAGGATAATTTTGAAGCATGGAAAGATTTTATGAGACTACATCTATCTACCATTTGAGATACTAGTTTTCAATTCTTAGACCATAGGTATGTGGAACCACTAAGACCTTTGAATTTGGACCAGATGATATACATGAAGCATCATAACATAATGTTGATTGATATAGCCTCTGCACTCATCTATTATGAATTTGATGAACTCAAGGACTGCCCTCACTAATACATTTGGTACCAAATTGCAACGACAGTGCCGTTGCAATTTTTCCTTCACAACCTTGTCGTCGTTGAAATTGTGACGGTCTATCGTCGCAATTGCGACAACGACAAGGTTGTGACGGAAAAACTGCAACGGCACTGCCGTTGCAATTTGGTACCAAATATATTAGTGCCTACTCCCTTTGGTGTGTGGAACAAATTGCATGATATTCATGGAGGAGATGTCAATGTAAAGAGAGCCAAAGCAGAAAGTTTCCAAGGTCAATTTGATCTAATGAAAATGAAAGAAGGAGAGAACATTACAAAATACAGTGAAAGAATCAAGAAAAGTGTCAGTGCCATCAGAGCTGTAGGTGGAGTAATTGAAGGCACAATAATGGTTAGCAAGGTATTGATAACTTTAGTTTCTATCTATGCAATTAGAGTTTCAAAGATTCAAGAAATGAGATGCAATAATGGTATAACTCTAGATGGATTAATTGGGAGATTACCAACTTTTGAGTTGGATAACTTTGACTGTTACTCTCTTAATCTAGGCAATCTTGAGTATGCATTCAAATCTAAATTAAATATGAAACAAAAATAGATTGACAGTGACATTGATGATGAATCTGATGATGAAGACATTGAAATCATTGAAGCATTACTTTCAAGGAGAGATCCTAAAGGAAAAGGATAGTACAAGGGAAGAATACCATTAATGTTCTCTCCATGTCATGAGGTTGGTCACATTGTTTCTAAGTGTCCAAACAAGGAAGACAAAGGTGAGAAAAAGTTTAACAAGTACAAAGGCAAGAAAGATTACAAAAGTTACAAAAGCTACAAAGACAAAGGTAATAAATCTTGTTACATTGCTAAGGATTTTGATAGTGATGAAGATGAAGATGAAATGGTTTATATTGTTGTTAAGGATGAGTCAAATAATGAAGGTAATGAAAAGACAACACTATATTCTCATATTAGCAGGAATGACACCTGGATAATTGATAGTGATTGTTCTCACCACATGACTGGTGATAAATTCAAATTTGAACATCGTGAGCGCTATGATGGTGGGAGTGTCATTTTTGGGAATGATGAACCTTGCTATGTGAAAGGTAAAGGTTGTATTTATTTAACAGAAGGAATCAAATGTGATAATTCTTATTGGGTTGAAGGACTAAGGTGCAATTTACTAAGTATGGCACAACTGAATAACATTGTTTCAAGGTAGAATTCATGAATGGTAAGGCCAAGCTCCTGGATGGTAAGAGAAACCTAGTTGGAACTGGCAGACAAACTAAAGGCAATCTATTTTTGCTTGATCTCAATGAAAGTTCATGTTTTATTCCACAAGTAGAGGAAAGATGGTTATGGCATTAAAGGTTATGTCATGTGAACTTTGATAACCTGGTTAACACAAGCAAGGACAAAAGAGTAAGAATAATTCCTATTATGAAGAAACTAGAACTAGCAATATGAAAACAATGTCAAATAGGGAAGATGGGAGAAACTAGCTTCAAGAGAAAAAACTACAATACAGAAGAAGTTTTGGAATTGGTACATACTAATTTATGTGGACCAATTCGAACAACAAGTTACACAGGTGAGAATTACTTCATTCTATTTGTTGATGATCATTCTAGAATGATTATTGTTATGTTTCTCAAAGAAAAATCAGAAGCTTTTCTGAATTTTAAATGGTACCTGGCCAGAGTTGAAAAAGAAACATGAAAGAAACTGAAATGCTTAAGATCTGATAGAGGAGGAGAATTCATTTCCAATAAATTTAGTGAATTCTGCAATGGAAGAGGAATCAAAAGACAAGTATCTTCTCTAGGTACTCCACATTGTAGAATGGTATAGCAAAAAGAAGTAACAGATCCATTATGGATTGTGCAAGAACCTTGATGATTGAAAAAAATGTTGCTACAAAATACTAGAAGGAATCCATTAGCACTGCAATTCACACCTTGAACCGAGTTCAACTAAAGAAAGGTACTGAGAAGACACCTTTTGAATTATGGTATGGCTATAATCCTAATGTTTGTTATTTCAAAGTATTTTGAAGTAAATGTTACATCTTGAAGGAAGCAAGAAATGGAAAATTTAATGTAAAATGTGATGAAGGTATATTCCTAGGCTACTCCTATAGAAGAAAAGCATATAAATGTTTGAATATTTCTACTCATAAAGTCATAGAAAGTGTACATGTGAGGATTGATGAGTTTGTAAAAAGAGGTGAAGAAAAGAGCAGTAAAGAGCCTCAGGATTACATAAACTTCATATATTATGAACCTGATACTTTACCTAAGGCACAAGCAGTGGTGATTGGATAACATCCTTGTCAACCATTGAATTCATCTACACAAAATCAAACATTTCAACCTAAGTTTCAACATGTGCAACTTGAGATGCTGGTAGAGGAAACTGAGTCACAGGCTGAAGAGACCAAGTCACAGACAAAGGGAATTGAGTCATAGATAGAGGTACCTGACTCTCAGATAGAGGTGCCCGAGCCTCAGACAGTGGAGCCCAAGTATCATACAAAAGAACAAAAGAGAATGTTTGAGCATGGTGAACCCAATGGAACAAGCCTAAAATCAAGAAGGAAGGATCTTGCACTTGAAAAATATGTCAGAAAGTATCATTCACTAGAAAAAATAATTGGAGATCAGATAGAAGGTGTAATGACAAGGAAAAAAATCAAGGGTACATGTTTGCTTAGTGAAATCAAACCTAGAACTATTAAAGATGCATTGAATGATGAAATCTGGATTGAAGCATTGAATGAGAGATTGAGTAGATAGAAAAGAAAAAAACCTAGACTCTTGTACCTAGAAAAAAAGATAAGAATGTGATTGGTACTAAATGGGTTTTCAGAAACAAGATGAATGAAATAGGAGAAGTTTCTAGAAACAAGGCAAGATTAGTATGTAAAGGATATGCTCAAGAAGTGGGTATTGATTATAGAGAAACTTTTTCTCCTGTTGCAAGACTTGAAGGAGTCGAAACTCTCCTGGCATATGATGTACACAAAGGATACAAGGTATATCAAATGGATGTAAAATCTGCATTCCTAAATTTGAAATTCTTGAAGAAGAAGTCTACATTGAGCAACTTGAAGGTTTTGTAGATCCTAACAAAAGCAATATGGTTTACAAATTACACAAAGCATTGTATGGACTGAAGCAAGCTCCTAGAGCCTGGTATGAAAGACTACATGGTTACTTGATCAACATTGGATTTCAGATCTAACTAATGACAATAGTATCTTGTATATCAAAGAAGGACCTCAGAATAAGATACTGTTAGCAGAAATCTTTGTTGATGATATTTTATTTATTGGATATGATGACTTATGCAAAGTATTCTCACAAGTTATGAGTAAGAAATTTGAAATGTCTATGTTTGGTGAAATAAAATTCTTTGGTGGATTACAAGTTTATCAGATGAAGGATGGTATCTACATTACCCAATCAAAATACATCAAAGAGATACTAAAGAAATTTGTGATGGAAGACTCTAGATTAGTTGGAACACCTATGCCTACTAGAGATAAGTTGTCTAAGGATGATGATTCAAAGGAAGTAACTTAGAGTACCTATTGATCCATGATTGGTAAACTTCAATATGTTGTTCACACCAAACATGATATTGCATTAGTAGTTGGTATTGTTGCAAGGTTTTCAGCTAATCCTAGAGAGAATCATTTGATGGCTATCAAAAGGATTCTAAGATATCTTAAGGGTACTGAAGATTATGGATTATGGTACAAGAAAGGAGGAAACTTTGATTTGAATACTTTTACTGATGCTGATTGGGCTGAGAGTTTTGATGACAGAAAGAGCACAAGTGTTGGAGCATTATTTATTGGCAAAAGGTTAGTTTCCTAGACAAGCAAGAAATATAACTACATTTCTTAATTTACAACAGAAGTAGAATATGTTGCTGCAGCAAAAAAATATTCAAACATCATATGATTCAAACAATTGTTGTCAGGTATGAAGGTGGAAATCATAGAACCAATCATTATCTACTGTGACAACAACATTTCTATTAATATCTCAAAAAACCCTGTGATGCATACTAAGACTAAACATATTGCAATAAAGTATCATTTCTTGAGAGAATTAGTTTAGGACAAGGATGTCAGATTAGAATATTTAAATAAAGAAGAAATTGCAGACATATTCACAAAACCATTACCTAAGGATGCATTTTTGTATCTTAGAGGAAAGCTAGGGTTAATTCCCCTAATCAAGGCTCACTAAAACATAGTTTAGTGATGCATCAACTAAGCTACAGAACATGCTTAACATGTCGATGTAGATATTTAGAGCTTATTGCATATGAATCAGTACAAACAAGTACATTACAACTTAATTAGATATATCAGTTGGTGTCTTTGGCATTGGTTGTCAAAGAGGGAGAGATTAGTGTATGTATATGTCATAATGATCACTGAAAGAGCCTGAGAGATTACTGTATGTTAGTAAAGATTATTGATGGAGAGATTGGTGACAAAGGGAGAAATTTATCAGAGACAGAGATTAATGTAAGAGGGAGAAATCTGTGTTTTAGTGATTGAGGGAGTTTTTGGATGAGAATCAGAATGAAGCTAAAGACATTAATAAAATTGGATGAGAATTAGAATGAAGCTACAGACATTAATAAAATTTCATTCTTATGATTGTTGTTCTACAATTCTTTGTATTATGACATGTTGTGTTACCATCAATGCTAAAGAGAGAGATTGTTGATGACAATTATTCAATTGTGTATTGTCATTGATGTTTACACAAGTATAGTGATGTTTACACAAATGTGTAATCCTATCCGAGCATAGTTAGTTCATGCCAAGCCCTCTCAAGCATTGAAGAGGACCAAAGTGTTTTTTAGTTCTAACCGAGTTCACTCAGGGATTAAATTTTTGGTAGGGCGTTGAAGGATTTCAATATTGATCAAGTAAAATAGTTAGTGTCATCTGACTAATAGTGGTTTATATTTTATGGATAATTGATTATATGCAGCTGACAAAATGAGTTTTATTATTTTTTTGTAAGGATATTAAGGCCGACTTGACAAGGCTTAACATATAAATATAAGGTCAAGTTTGGATTGAATATGGAGAGATAGAGTGTGTTTATGATATGAAGAGTGAAGGAAAAATCTGATGGGATTCTGATTAAGGAGAGAACACAGAGGAATGCAATAGAATATTTGATCAGTGAGGATCAAGTATTTAATCTAGAACAGAGATCTGAATCAGCAAAGACAGTTGCTTATCAAAACAAGTCAATCCATTGTTACTTTCTAACAATTGTAGTGGCAATCAAAATCTCTTAACAGAGTAGACTTAACAGTCTTTTGTATATCCTCTTACAAGGTGACATTTCTACATTGAAGTTTTTAAAGACCTCCCACAAGGCCACTCCTTACAGGGTGATTAAATCTTCTAACAGGGTCACGCCTAACAGTGTGTTATTGTAACCTTTAACAGGGTTGGCTCCTAACAGGGCCCACTTCAAAAGAGTGAAAAATAGTGACTAGTTGCAATTGGTGTTTTTTCCCATATTGGTTTTCCATATTAAATCTTGGTTTTATCTATGTACATTTCATTTTATTTATGGTTTATGTTTCTGCAATTAATTACTAAAGATACTCACAGTTCATATCTCAAGATTTGCTATGTTAACCGAGTGACAGTAGAATATCTGTGTTAACCAAGCAACATTGACTAAATTGTTTAAAGACATCTAAGGGGCGTGGATTTGTTTTTGTTGTAACTGATTCACCCCTCTCCTCTTAGTTACTCAACTCATTTCCAACACTTACAACCCTCAACAGAATGGGCTTTCGGAGAGGAAGAATCATTAGATATATTGGAGGTAGAAAGGGCTATACTACATGATCAGGACATGCCACGGTACTTATGGGTAGAGGTATCTAGCATGAAAATATACATACAAAATAGGGCTCAGCATAAGTTATTGAAAAATATGACACCAAAGGACATTTTCACCAGGAAGAAGCATCATGTCAGTCACTCAACATGATATTTGGAAGTTTGGCATATTGTCACATTCCAAGGGATACACATACCAAGTTAGATGAGGCTACAGAGAGGGGCTACTTTATGGGGTATAGTGAGATATCAAAGGCATATCACATATTTATTCCAGGGACTAGGAGGATTATAGTTTGACGTGATGTCAAGTTCATGGAGGACAAGGAATTTAGAAGGTCTAGAGATTTTCCAATAGATTATCAGAGTGAGCAGCCAACAAAAGCTCAAAAGATCACTCAACCAAATAAAGGTCATAAAATATTGAGTATAGTTACTACTACAAGAAAAAGCTCAAGTATTGAGAGTTCATAGAATTTGGAGCAACAGATGCATCAAATCAAAGAGATGGATCAAGAAGACATGGAGGTTGATATTTCATCCTCTATAGTTGGCAGCAGGAACCGTGAGGTTCAAGACACACATAAGGATACTCATGAGTTTGTGGGAGCTCCTAGGATAGTACTAGACAATGGAGAGAACTAGTCAAGTTCAATAACTATGTGGCATTAGTCAGCCAGTTGGTAGATAGTGAGCCTTCTAGCTATCAGGAGGCTACATAGCATCAGGTGTGGTGAGATGCGATAGTGGAGGAATATAGCTCAATAATAAAGAATGATGTGTGGGAGGTTGTGCTTAGACAACCAAATAGGGTTATGCTGCAAATGGTAGCATCAAGAAATAGAAGGAAAACTCTGTGGCAAAGGGGTTCTCTCAGAAGGAGCGAATATACTATGAGGAGACAATTTCTCAAGTGTCCGGGTATACTTCTATACAAGCTGTGATCTCATTTGTAGCATAAATGGGATGGAAGATTCATCAAATGGATGTCAAGACATCGTTCCTTAATTGAGAATTGAAGGACGTATACATAGAACAACGAGAAGGCTTTGTAGCACATAGTTAAGTGACCAATGTGTGCAGATTGAAGAGAGGTTTGTATGGACTCAAGAAGGCTCCTAGAGCATGGTATGAGCGCATTGAGTCATACTTACAAGGAATTGGCTTTGTGAAGAGTGAGAAAGATGCTAACCTCTACTACTTGGTGGTTGGGGGTGATGTTCTCATTCTTGTTCTATATGTGGATGACTTATTTTTAACAGGCTCACTAGGGCTCATAGAGGAGTGAAAGAAGGACCTTGCAACAGAGTTCAAGATGAAGGATTTGAGACTTATGCACTACTTTCCTGGCATGGAGGTATGGAAAATAGATGGAAAGGTTTTCCTTGGACAAGGAAAATATTGCATTAAAATCTTGAAGAGGTTCAGAATGGAGGATTGAAAAGCCATGTCTACACTGATGATCAGGAATTGGATGAAGGTAGACACATCCAAGGAGAAGGATGCATAACCCACCTTATATAGCCACTTGATTGATTATCTCATGGGTTTGGTGATCACTAGGATAGATATAGCTTTTGAATTAAACTCTCTTAGTTAGTTCATGGACGAGCCAAAGAGAGTGCATTAGACAACGACAAAGCATGTGTTGTATTATTTGCATGGTACAATTGAATATGCAATCATATATGATTGAGGTGAAGAAATCAAGCTTATAGACTATACTGAGGCATATTGGGTAGGAAATACAATAGACGAGAGGAGCCCTTCAGGGTGTTGTTTCTCTTTGGGGTCAAGAGTTGTCTCTTGGTTCAAAAGGAAGCAAAAGTACGTGGCTCTGAGATCTGTAGAATCAGAATACATAACAGACAACATATAAACATGTGAAGCTATATGGTTTCAGAAGTTTCTAGTAGCCTTGTTTGGTCAGAGGGTTGAGACTAGAGTGATAAACTACAATAATCAAAGTTGCATTAAATAATCTGAGAATCATATGTTTCATGATTGGTCTAAGAATATAGACATTTAATGTAACATTTTATTATGGATTGTGTATAGTGGGGTATTGTTCAGCTAGAATACATACCTACAGAGAAGCACGTAGCGAACATTTTGACTAAGTCATTGGGGGAAGGCTAAATTCATCTTCGTCAGAGATAAGTTGGGTGTTATGCAGAACAACTATCTCGCTAAGAGGGAGTGTTAGTTCTGGTAGCTTGGACAATTGTTTGTCCATTTGCTAGAAATTAGTAGATAATTATTTTTCTGGAAAATTTGTGAGAAAGGAGACAATTATTTATTTAATTATTTGACTCGTTTAGGGACACCTTGCAACCGATTTGTTATTGGTTGTTATGTTATTTTTTTTATCTTAGCAATTGATTGAATATAAATCTTGGTCATTGGTTTCCAACGAGAGTAGTATAAAAGGGGTCAGGGGCATTTGAAAAATACAAGTTTGAGAAGCATTTGCAGTGCGAGAAAATAAATTTTTAGTGTTCGCAAATAGTCTTGCAGTGTTAGCAAGGGTGCAGTGATAGCATTGGGAATAGTACTTGTGGGATCTTGATAGGAAAAATTGGGAGACTGTCAAAGCTCTGCCAATAAGAGGCAAGCAATTTCATGTATCTCTTAATTTATTAAATTTTAATATAATTCCAAAAATATCGTGTTTATTATGTTACATGTTTCTTTCGTGTTTTTATTTATGAAATTGCAGTTGTGTTATTATTCAATATTAGCTATGAATTAATTTTTGGCAGTTAAATACTCGATATAAGATAGGAAATTATTAATCAGTATTTACAATAAAATTTTCACAAGCACCATCATTTATTGCTAATGCAAATTTGGAAACATTATCAAAAGATTTTGGTCGATCGTCTTCATCGCTGCCAAACTCCCTAACAGATTTGGCTGCCTCCTATAAAACTCTGGTGAATTTTTTAGATAAGAGAACATTTACGCTGAACATTGTGGGAGACTAAAGAACCGCAAATAGTGAAGTTTCCTTAGAGATTAAAGTTGTATAAAATCAAGAACTTGATGGCGATGAAACTCACAAATCTGCACTATTTTCTCGCTTAAAATTTTTGTTCATTTTACTTCAAAAAAGATCATAATTCTTGTGAATTACAAACATTCGAAATGAAACGCAAGAGGAAAGGACAACTACTAAAATTCTCAATTTCATACTTATGGAGGAATTGAAAGAAATAGAAAACGCAAGAGGAAAAGTAAATGTAAATGCGACTGCCACGGCATGACCCCTCAAAGTATGACACTATTTTTTCTTTTCTAAATTTTAAGACGCAATTGTTGGGGTTGGGGTTAAAATGCTTGAATTTTTGTGTATTTATCAGTTTAAGGCTATTGAAGTTGTCCTAGAACATGCAATCTTAGGCTCAAAAGTGATATACGGGTATTGCCAAAAGGTAACAAGGCGGCTCAAAGAAGTGAAAGAGCAGGTTCAAGTAATGGTCGAAAATAGGAGATCGCTTGCCACACAATTGATGAGATTTTCCGATGAACATCACCAAGCTATCCAGGAGCTCCACACAACACACGACATAGGAGAAGCTTGCTACGTTGGGGATGCAAAATCTCCTCATTATGAAAAAAAAGGAGGAAGAAATTAAGCATCTTTAAGACTTTTTTCATTCTAGTCGTCGCTTGGAAACTCCCTCCATCTCGAGAGGATTTTGGGCATTATTTTCATTTTAATTTTTTTTCTTATATACCACATTATGTCCTATATCAAATATCAAGTGGAATAATGTTGGTTCTTGGGTTCGGTTTTGATTAAGGTTAGATAGATTTTTTTGATAGTGTGAGGGTTTTTTTTTGGTTTTTTTTTTTTTATCAAGGTGTGATGGGTTTTTTTAATGAGTCCAAACCATGATTCTTGGGTTTTTTATTCACCTATGAAAATCATAAAGAAAAACACTTTATTTAGAGGTTGGTCAACAACAACTAGCTAGATGTTTTGGTATAGTAGACAAATGGATATCCATACTATGATGCAAACAATTCTGAGATTAATTTATTATGACACAATTAGTTCAATATTTTCTAATGTATTAATGCTGATATTGGTGCACATGTAATAGAGTTAGAGTTCATGTGATACTATTTGAGAGCATGAGAAAACTTTAGTAGTTGAAAATCATTAAATATTTTAATGTTCTAATGCAAGCTTGAAGATACTAGTGGTGGTTCTATAGGAAATAGGTGTACATTGACAAAATAAAATTGATGGAGGTACAAACTTGTGAGAAAGGCTTCCTAGCAGAGGCATAAAGCCTAGGAGAAACCAATCTAGTGAGGGCCACAACAATTTTTTCTACTTAATACAGGAGCACGGGCCTTAGGCTGACCTCTTCAGCTAAGGACCAAGGACTGAGGGGTATCCATTCCACCAAATTTTCCCAAGGAACGATCCCGACCCCATCCCTTATGATGTCGGAGACTTGCACTCACCAATACTTGATCCCTGGTGGGCTCATTTGGAGACATTCAACTTCACCAGTAGATCAAGGGCCCTTTGACACATTGACATTTTTTTACGAGTGAATATTGACTAATATTATGTGGTAGTGACTACATATACACCATGATTATATATATGGAGACACCGCTACTAGTGATATGTGTGGTATATGAATACCATGATGTGAGATAATATTTAGTTACTTGTCTCTTATTGTACTAATGATTGATTTTATAATTATAATGTTTGTATTTTATTATGATGACTTTATGTATTTTTTTTTTTGAATTTTCAAAAGGTTGAAAAGTTCGTTATCATTTAAATAAAATATTTGTTTTTTCTTTTAAATTTCAACATTTAGAGTGGTTGCAAACTAGTTAAATTTTTGTATAACATATATTGAATGATTTAAATTGAAATCATATAATGGTAATTATCATGTTGCGGTGGGGTTTACAATCACAAGAGTTCCCAGCAAAAATATTGTTGTCCCATGTGCCTTAGTGTTTGCATGCTATTCTACTCACTTTTACCAATATTATTAGATAGATATGATAGATACTATTAACTATTAAGCTCAAATATTTGTCCTTATTATAGTTGATTAATAATTTGTAAAAAGGGTACAAATATACTACCATATGGAAATGATAGACAATAATGGATTTTTGGGCTTATCTCTCCTAGATAGAGTATCAACCATAACATTCTCGTTTACATTCTTATCTATGATTTTAAATCAATATTTTGATATATTTAGGAACCATTTTTCTTGTTTTTGATTAAATAAGCAGCAAGAGGGTGCTGGCCAGTGGTACAACAAAGCAGAGTCACAATGAACATGTTAACAACACATTAACAGGAACAAAGGAAACTGCAACAACAACTACAGCCAAAGTGCAGTTAAGGAGGAAAGTCAAGGAACCAGTAGAAAGCCATAGTCAGCACACAGTCAACCAAAAGTTGAGTAGAGAAAGAGATACTCAAGGCCAAAAGTAGCCAGGTACCAAACACAGTAGTACCATCAGTTCTTGACATCCCTGAAGTTAAAGATGGACCATGATAGCACATTGTCTGCACAAGACAACACATTGACAGCACCTTAGGCTGCACAAAGACATCACCTTGAGCCCCACCATAGCCCTGACAGTTGAGCATAACACAAGTAGTAGTCTCCCAATGCACCTCTAAAGCAAAGTGTTCCACCTCAATAGGAACAAAGCAAAAATCCGCAACACTCTCCACCTCAATAGGAGAATCGGCCACCTCCAAGATCACGAACGAGCACTCCACCTCAATAGGAAGTTGATCCACCTCCATAGGAGCCGTGAAGAAGGAAGAAGACCGATTGTACAAAGCTCAATGCTCGAAAAAAGAAACAAGATGCTCAATGACAGGGTAGAGCCCAACCTCCAAGCAAGCAGCCTACTTCAACCAAAAACACCAATCCAAAGGGAGCCCTTGAAAACTATCAGCCATCCCCTGGCCACCAGAAGAAAAGAAAACCCTACCTCTTCCACCCAAAGGGGGAAGATCCACTACAAACTAAAAACAGAAGACTAACACCACACCCATTAAAAGCAAAGGGGCAAAGCAGGCAAACAAAAGCTTGTGCAAACAAAAATCATCTCAAACCGGCCCAAAAAGGTCTGAGAGTAAATCCATGGGAGGGAGAGAACGTCAGAATACAGTCAGCTCCCCCATACATGTTGTGGTTGCCAAGAAAAGCTTGGCCAGGACCATGGGAAACAATATGGTCAGCACCCACAGCCACAAAAAGCAAGACCAAAGCCCTTAGAAGCATTAGGCCTGGAGTCTTTCACCGCAAAAGATGAAGCCCACCAAAAACCCACATCTCAACACTTAGCAGAAAAAAAAACTGCCTCATAAAACACTAGGCCCCCACAAGGAACCAGTGACCCAGAAGATCCTCCATCCAACACGATGCAGCCCAACACCGACAAGGGGAACATTTTCACCATACTCGGCGTCTTCCTCAACACCCAAAGACAACACACAACAGCACCACTCCAGGGCCAAGAGAAGCAGGGGGGAAGACAGGGGAGTAGATCCCCATCAGTCTTGTCAATAGCACTCAGCACAACAAGAATCTCATGGGATCCCAAACACCCCACCCCTACACACACTACACTCTTGGAAGAAAAACAAGGCAGTTCCCAATCCTTCCTGTCCAGGACACACAACACAACAGGAAGCTCATGGAAACAAACCCACCCCGCCTCGGTAAACAAAGCATGTTGTAGGAAATAAGTAGAGCCACAACGAAAACCCAGCGAACTCCCACCAGAGTCGTCCACATCACTCTCAGTAACCTCCTCCCTAGAAACCCCCNAAAGCCCGCTCCCACTCCCAGAAATTCCAGCACCCGACACCAAAAGGGCCAAGTGAATCTCCACCACACCCCACCAAACTATAGCCAAGTGACCAGCAGTTCCATCTGGCTCATCATCTGCCTCTTCTCCATCGCTCTCAGGCACCACAGGGCCTCTGCGAGCTGCAGAAACCCTAGTATTCAAAATTCTCCCTTTCCCACCGCTCCCGCTCTCCATTCCACACCACTTGTCATTGTTGCTCTATTATTTCCTAACCATTTTTCTTGTTATTCAAATGATAACCTATATTAATAGCTATATGTGACAATCAAGATCTATATTTATCTTATATGTCTACCAATTGGATAACATCTCTATTATTTAACAACATGCAAGATAGTCATCACTCCGTTCTCATCAACTGCATTAAAAAAAGTGTTACCTTGATATGATATACTACTAGATATGGGAAAGAAGAATACTAAACTATCTTTGGGTTTCTCTTCCTCTTGGCTGTCTTGCACATGTTGTACTCCATTTATCGATGAGATCCTTCTAGGTTTTCTTTGTATTTCTCATAAGATGTTTTAATTAGCTAGATTTGATTGCCTTTCCTTTTTCTCCTTTAAAAAGGCCCTAACTTTCTATTTTTTTCAACGCTAGTATTGGTGGGGTTGAGAGATTAATCATATCATCCTATGGCTCCCCAGCTAAATGAATCAAAAAAATATTCCTTAAGGTGTTTCACAAGGTATGAATTTTGATTCACCTCTAAATATTGTACTTGCACTCCCCAAATTTGAAGAATAATCTAAATATGTGTAAAATTTCACTCAACCATGTTATTTTATGGAAAGTGTCTCCTCTAGAATTGTGCTTCATGACTCGATGACCAAATATTGTGCTACACATGGGATTCAGTTGATACCCAAGAAAAATATTATAGATAAAGATTTTCTTCTAAATTTTTTCTTGTTAAAATAAACCATTGTTAAATATGAAAACTAACTGACAGAGGGGGGCGGGGGGTGAATCAGTTATTCCCACACAACTAATAAAACCTTTCCTTCATCGGTCAACTCATAAATAAAAATATTAACAACTTTAGATTTGTCAGTTAAGCATGTATCAAACATCCACATAAATATAAGCATTAAGATCGCAAAAATAATGATACAAAGAACACCAGGATTTTACGTAGAAACCCAAATTTGGAAAGAACCACGGTGAAGCTAATTTTGATGAAATATAAAATACCTATTAAGGTGACACCAGTATGGTGATTTTTACAAAGGCTTACTATCAGATGTTATCATTTCAAGTAGACTCAATGCTAGTACAATAAGGCTCACTGCCAATACACTAAGGCTCACTTCCAATACACTAAGTCTCACTACCAATACACTTAGGCTCACAGCCAATACAATAAGGCTCACATCCAAAAAATATAAAAAAGAGATAGAATCCAGCACTGAGATCAACACACTACTACACATGAAAATGAATCTCCTTCCAATAGATTCAAAATTACTTCTCATACCACCAAGTATGAGTCTTATTGGATACATATATTGATCCAGATATAGACACTAATGTAGATACACAAACAAGTGAACTCCTTTCTCTTCTTTATATAGCATGATGACGTCCACCAGGTCAGCCAGACAATTGAAATAGGTTGCACCAAGACATTCCCTCAGTGGTAAGGAATAAAATGAGGACCACCTTGAACATTACAACATGCCTGGCTCAAGCCAATATGCCACACCATCTCCAAGGCACTTGGTTCCAATGACTATGATCAACACATTATACACACATAGATGAGATTTAAAAAAAATACAAAGGATACACATCCAAATATGATCGATCTGATCAACTGCATGTTCCAGCCAATGAGGAACACTCACTGAAAACTATTAGTGATAACCTCAACCGAAACATATAGACTATAAGTGTACATCAACTAATACACAAATGATATGCCAAACCAACCAGTTCATACAAACCATTATACCAAGAGGTTGGAACAAGGATACTATGATATCAATGACAATAGCATAGATACATCAACCTCACCTTCTAACAATCTCTCCCTTTACATTGATGACATCATTTCATTAATAACATAGCACAAAAATAAACTTCAATCTTTCTCTAACTTTCTCCCCTTTGACAACAATGACAAAGGGCACAAAAAGCTCCACCTTTCTGACATACTCTATTCCCCCTGCAAGGAAGCCATCAAGCATTAATCTAGAAAATAAAGAGTATAAAGCAGTGGACCATTGCACAGACACTGGTTCATCTAGTGAAGGCTAAGAAGGGGCAAAATTCCTAGCTTCCCCCTGAGATACACAAAAGTATCCTTACACAAAGTTTTGGTAAATATGTCTTCTAGCTTTTCCTTTGTTGGAGCATACTCAAGCTTAATCACACCTTCTTCAACCTTCTTTCTAATAAAGTGATATAATTTGATGTCAATATATATTGTTCTGCAATGAATTACTATATTTGTTTGAGATAATTATAGTGTTGGTATTATCATACATGATAATAATTGGATCATCAAAACTAACTCCTATATCCTTCAATGTCTGATTCATCCATAATACCTGAGTACAAGATGAGGATGCTACAATACTCTAATTTAGATGTAGACAGTGTTACAAAATCTTACTTCTTTCTTGACTAAGAAACTAACTAGGAGCCAAGAAAGAATGCTTTGCCACTAGTACTCCTTGTATTTTCCAAACAACCTACCCAATTTACATATGTATATCTTGTCAATGAAAAATATGACTCTCTCAAATACCATAATCATATATATCTTTTATTCTTTTCAAGTATTTGAAAATCCTCTTTACTACCACAACATGTGACTTTTTTGGTTCTTGCTGAAATCTAGCTACAAAACATACTACATACAAAATATCTAGTCTGGTAGTAATCATGTACAATAATTCTCCAATCATTGATCTATACATAGTTGTATCCTATTTTGGTGAATCGTCCTTAGTCAACTTACGGTCGGTAACAATGGGAATACATACAAGTTTTAAAGTTTCTAAGCCAAACCTCTTCAGTAACTCCTTCACATACTTGGATTGAGAAATGAAAATACCTTTGTCATTCTAACTTACTTGCAATCCAAGAAATAAATTCAATTCACCAATCATGGACATCTCAAATTCCTTTTCCATTTCTTCAAAAAAATTATTGTATAGGGGTAAAAGTACAGAGCTGTGTCACACTTGAGGACCATTTTGGTTGTTTCAGCCAAACTTGTTTCGACTAGACCAGTTTCGGCTGGAACATGTCCGGTTGTACATATGTGGTGCACACGCGGTGCCATGTGGCTTCGATGTGGCAGACGGGTTCTGGCCGAAACCGGTCCAGCTGAAACAAGTCCGACCGAAAATGGTCCGGCCGAAATAGTTTCGATCGGAAGCTATAAAACTTATATATACCCTAAAATTTGGTTTGAGCGGCTTATTTGAACTAAGCACCTTCCGAGAATTGCGGAGCAGAATAGGGGTACTTCGGCCAAAAATAGGTTGTTTTTTTTTAAATATTTTTTAAAAATGTTTATAATTTTTCTTTAGTTAAATTAATGTAGTTGCACTATTATTTGATGTTTTTTGTTTTAATTTTGTAATATTTAATTTTAGAAAATAGAAAATATTTGTTTTTTTAGACAAAAGTGGGCTAGCCACTGTATAGATAATATATAAAATATTGTTTTATTTAGATTTAATCTTTTTTTAGTTAAGATTATATGTTAGTTAGTTAATTAATTTACTTTTATTACAAATGTTTCAAAACATTATAAAAATATTAGAAAACAGTAGGAAAATGTTACAAAATAGTAGGAAAGTGCTACAAAACATTAGGAAAATGCTACAAAACATTAGGAAAATGTTATTTAGTTAATTAATTTAGTTTTATTACATATGTTTCAAAACATTAGGAAAATATTACAAAACATAAAACCAACAAGAAACTGAAACATAAATCAACATAAACTCTAACAAATTAACCCTAACATGAAACAGAAACATAAATCAACATAAACTTTAACAAATTAACCCTAAAATAAAATTGAAACATAAATCAACTTAAAAACTCTAACATTAACCCTAGCATGAAACCTTAACCATATTGAACCCTAACATGAAACTTAATCATATTGAACCCTCACATGAACCCTAAGAAAACCTTAGCAAAATGATACAAAACATTAGGAAAATGAACTACAAGACATTAGAAAACATTAGTATTACAACCTTCATGTATTAAACATAACATTGTATCCTAACATGTGAAACCCTAATATGAAACCAACA
>MU227445.1:2849903-2861046 GCA_018584345.1 Thuja plicata
GATGCTACTATCATGAGTCAACCTTTTTGGTAATCTATTAGGATATACCTCAATTATAAAAGACTGTTAAGTCCTGCTCTATTAAGAGACTTAATGCTTCAATGGTTAAACTGAAACACAATGACCTATTTCTAATGCAACTTGAATTGCAGATATTCAGATATATTTATGTACAATACCTTTCTGATCAATTTATCAATTCAGTTCCTTTGCACTTCACACTTTCTTCTCTGTGATGCTATGCTTCACTATTCGTCGGTGTCTGCAGAATTCTTTAGTTCTCCCTTAGCTTGATTGATTAGGACTGCATGAAGTTTAACCTTCATCATTTTCTCTTCAACATCTTCTTTCAATTCACTCCCCCATGTATCTGAGTGCTTGTGGAAATGAATTATGATTTTCTCTTATATAGACATGATATTCCTTAATTCTTGGTTCTTGATTCTTGGCGTGAAAAATAATCCAGCCAAATGGATTTACAACTTTAACTCCTGATTTATCTCATAGTTATCTTCTTGCCAATTCTATAAATCATCTTTAAATCACTTACTTAGCTATTGTCATAAAAAACAAATAAAACAATTAGTTAAGTCTATCTTTAAGCTCTGCCAGCTAGATATTTTGTCATTTTCTGATCTCTCTGTTCTGTCGGTCAATTCTGCAGTTCATCGTCGGTGACAACTGCCAGTTCCATCGGTGCAACTTCAGATAGCTTTGGGATCTCCATCCATCGGGCATCATTGGATCTTTCTCGTCAGGCATCCTTTGATTCTATTTCATTGGGAAACACCATCTTCTTCTCGCCGGGCATCACTGTGATTTTATCTCTGTCTTTACCAGTGGTGTGCGCTCCATCGGTGTTGTCTGTCACTTAGTGAATACTTGACTTTTATGCATTGCTTAAAGAATAACCATTGTTCCGTTGATTCTCTGAAGTCTTTGGCATTATGTACATGACCATATAGATGATATCAAGTTCAAATCAATGACAATACAAACCATTAACTGATTTAATGTCTTGCATCATCTTCAACTTAACATTATCAAACATTCAATCAGTTACATGTCATCAGAAACTGGAACATGTAAACCAACATAAACCCTAACACTAAACAAGCATATATGAACCGTAACCATGTAAACCTAATTTAAAAGTAGATCATTAAACCCAATTGATAAATTAACCATAACATGTTCAACCAACATGAACCGTAACCTTCAACTAGAGCACGTACTAGAAACCAACATAAACCCTAACATGTTCAACCAACACATGAACCCTGACCTTCAACTAGAACACTAGAAACCAAAATGAATGGGATAAACACAAATAAATTAACTCTAAACCTAATTGAAAAATAAACCAATTTGATCCCTGAACCTAAACATGAAACATTAATTTATGTTCAACTAGGCTAGTTGTAAATCGATAGACAAAATTGATCCATAACTCAAAACCTCTTTTCATTAGAAAATATGTGCACATGTATGTATATATGATTTTAAATCATTTTTATTTCAAATGTATATGCATTCAATTGTTTTATAGTTTATTTATTTGTAACACATGTTTAAAAATATATAATTAAATTAGAATTGGACCATGTACATGTGCAGCTCAATCTAGACATATATTCTTCTTTATACTTTCAAACATATACATCTATTTTTTCTATCACATGGCATCGGGTAGAGGGACATCACCTATAGATTCTGGAGATGCTAGTGTACAGGAGGTGGTAGTGACCTCTCTTCTCATAGATCGTCTAATTCTAGAGGGGGCAGGGAGCATTTATTTGCCAGTACCATAGCTTGATTGACACAAGCTATTGAGGTTCTTGATCATGGGATCCAGTAATCCACCACCGTCCCTAATAGGTATAGGATGAAGGTCATTAGACAGGACCAGGTTTGTATGATTGACACAGTTCAATCATACAACCCTTATGATAGTATATCTATTGATATATTCTATACTTCTCTCTCCCGTAGCGTTACTGGTGCTGTGAAGTATAGACAGGTTGATTGAGAGGTCTCCAACGCTATGGTGAAGACCATGTTTCGTCATTACCAAGAAAAAGTGTAGGTCAGAGGTTATATGACTACTCAGTGTAAGGATGACCTTATTGCACCATTTATATATCCTTGATGGTTGGCTTCTCATCATAGGTGGCCTCAGAAGGATGAGCTTCCACTATATTTCTTCAAACAATTGTGTGCAGAATTTCATTTGCATCATGATGTTGATTACACAAATTTTCCCGGTCATGCTGGGAAGGGGAGGGGTAGTTATCAGATAGATTCAGAGGGCCTAATGCCCCAGTGCCCACTAATAAGCGAGAAAAGGTGGGTCCAAACCTTTTGGTCATACTAAAAGGTTTGGAAGTGGCATCTGTAGGATAGACTATACCTGATGACAAGATCTGAACATATGTATTTTCTAGTATCGCGACACAGGTTCATGAGATGTTATCTGATCATTTAGGGAGATATATGTTGTGTTCCCATTCTGGCATTCCTCCACTTACACAAGATGCATCCTCTAGTGATCATCCATACCATATAGTAGATATACCATCTTCCTTTGAGGTTGCAGCTATATCAGATTTGGACCAGCTGCGTCGTACGAGTGCATATTTAGCCAGTGATCTACTTTGCACATATCAGGCTATAAAAGTTATTGCTAGGGTTTCTCTCAAGGATTTCCCAGCATTTATCCCCACCATTCTCAGAAGATCTACTGGATCAGGTTCTCAGGGTGAACAGAGATAGGAGGATATTCCTGCACCACCTACAGCTCCTCAGCAGACTACAGTTGAGGAGGATGCACCTCACCAGTCTACTCAGACCACTTCATCACGTCCAGTTCATCAACTTTTTACCAGCTTTATTACGGATGACCAGATTGATCCCTCACAGGTGTCCTTACATGATTTGAATGTACATGATTTAGAGTTGAGCGATATTGGGAGAGCATTACATGTTGCTACGGTATATATTTATTTAAATTTTGATGTATTTATAAAAATTACACATGTAAATGAAATAAATAATTTTAATTAAAATTTTATAATATATATATATATATATATATATATATATATATATATACATACATGTTCTCCAGAGTATTCTGGATAGTATGTAGCGTGGATATGGAGATTTACAAACTCCTCGCAATCCTGTGCATCACGACAGATAGGTAAATTTACATGTTTTTTCAGACTTAATTTTTCTATGATCATAAGTATTTAGTTTATTATATATGTGTGTATGCATGACACATATATTTATTTTATTACACACATAGATTAGGAGGAGGTGGACCATCATCCGGTCATGGATCAGGACATGGTCCTAGTTGAGCACATATGCTACTTTACATATTTCATAGCTCACAGATATATTGTAGACATTTCATATACATACATGTTATTTCAGACACATCTGTATTCTAGACATTTCATCTACATGTTATTTAAGACCTATACATTTTCATGTTATATGTTTGTATGTTATTTTAGAGATTACATATATACATGTTCATTTTCATCATTTCATATATGTATGTATGTTATACATGTGAATGAGTTATTTCATACTTTAGACATTACATATATACAAGTTCATTTTTGTCATTTCATATATGTATGTATGTTAAATACATGTGAATGAATTATTTCATATTTTAGACATTACATATATACATGTTCATTTTAGTCATTTCATATAAGTATGTATGTTAAATACATGTGAATGAGCTAAATACATTTTACTTTTAAACCTTTCATATACGAATGAGTTATTTAATATTTTAGATTTATTTTTATTTAAGTAACTAAGCTATTCAATTTGTCATGTAAGTAATTTAAAAGGGGGTGTCTTAAGGCGGTGTCTTAAGGGGAGGTATAAAAACATACACATTAACACATAAATCTATAATAACATACATAAAAGCAATATAAAAAACTCATTGAACCATGAAAATACAATTAACTAATCTATTCAATTTGTCATGTAAGTAATTTAAAATAATTTAAAAGGGGATTTCTTAAGGAGAGGTCTTAAGGGGAGGTATAAAAACATACACATTAACACATAAATCTATAACAACATACATAAAAGCTATATAATAAACTCATTGAACCATTAATATTCAATTAACTAAGCTATTCAATTTGTCATGTAATTAATTTAAAAGGGGTTTTCTTAAGGGGAGGTATAAAAACATACACATTAACACATAAATCTATAACAGCATACATAAAAGCTATATAATAAACTCATTGAACCATTAAAATACAATTAACTAATCTATTCAATTTAATATGTAAGTAATTTAAAATAATTTAAAAAGGGATGTGTCAAGAGGATGTCTTAAGGGGAGGTATCTTAGTAGATAATAATTTACACTTTCAGTATTGTCAGGATCCACAACCACAACAAAAATATCACCTAGATACAAATGCAGATGAGATATTAAATTCAAATCAAAAGTACAATAAATTAAATTTAAATAAAAGCTCATGTACATGTGCATGCACATGTAATAACCAAATTAGAAACACGCTCATAACCAACTGAATATATAGAATGAGGAATGTTTATGTCAATTTCGTAATATTCATAAGGAGGCATTCTGATTAACTCCTTCATATCCCATTGTGAAACATATCCATTTTCAATATTTTCACATTGCCTCATTAAATTTTCCTCAATGCAGTCAATATAGAAACATGATTTTTCTCTTACTTGAATCAATAGAGGCTTGTGTTGTTCAGTACTCATCGATTGATGTAAACTTCTAATACCAACAATCCTTTGAAAATTGTAAGGATTAGATCGGTCTATATCTATTACAAATATCAAATGAAAGTTGTACATATTCAAATCAACAATTACGATAACATAGAGGAACATGAAATTAAGTTTTAATTTATATTTTTCCTACAAACTATAAATTACCTTTCACTTCCCAAAAATAACGTTTGTTGTATTTGGTGTCCCGAATAGAAAAATTATTTTTACACCATTCAACAATTTTCTTTGAATTCTCTATCATGTTACCTGTAAATTTTTGAACTATCAGTTTAACAAAAATACATCTAAGTTTAAATTATACTATTTGAAATATCTAGATATATATATTTAACTATTGTTCACACCATTTGTACCTACAAGTTCATGTTGGAAAAGTGCACGCTTCACACATGCTCCTGCTCCATCATTCTCTCCTTTTTCATGTCCACTTTTCAAAGAAGTTCCATAGAAACTTAACATTGCGTCTATCATATTGCATAGCTAGCTAATTAAAGGCTTTTGCAGATTTAAATTGTCCTGCAAGATTAAGTTGTTACATATATGCAAGATTATGATCACATAATAATTTAACAAGAAGGCAATTAGAATTTTAAAATGAATTGAAGTGCATACACTTACCTACACAACCATCAGACCAAATCTAGTGTTATAAAACTTTTATCCCGTGATTCGTAATATCTTCAAAATGCATTACAAAAAAATGAGCCACATAGCTCCTATCATGAACCTTATCATCATGGATATAGAAATGAACCTCCTTAATGGTAATGCGTTCATTTGGATTGGTAATTTCTACCTCATCCAAATCAAATTGTGCGTATCTATAGGTCACTTTCACAAATATTGCAACTTGGTCAAAATGATAATATTGAGCTTGAAGCTCTGATTAAGGGTAGAATGTATAGTTATTAGAGATATCTACAAATGAAAGAATACAACCAAGTGGAAAAAAAATTTGGAATCACGAAACTGTTTAGCTTGCCATCTTGCACCATGACAATGCTGGATATGTGGATAAATGATAGTACAGAACCTGGTCATAAACTCAAGGTAGGGCAATTCACTCTCCTTCATTATTATTATTTTGGATTCATATCCGATCTTAGTTCGGTAGGTCTCATATTCAAATCTCTACCACAAAATTGACGTTGCAACATTAATATTCTCAATTTGCAATGGAAATTTATGTAAATCTCCACAATCATTGCATGCACTCTGTATACACTGTACTTTGAACTTATCTAAATCTTCTGATTTCTCAGAGAAAATAGATTTCACAAATTGTGTCGTACTTCTAGGGATGACCATATCTGAATTAAGTACTGCCATAACATTTTTATATGATTGCAAATATAGATGAAACTCAACATGACTTTGGCAACAACAAGTTTCACGTACCTTATTTGTGCGTACAAAGCAAGGGCCCAACCTCTCAAACATTCTTTGACATATTTTCACATCTAAAAATTCTTGTTTGAATGCTTCAAACAATTCACTTTGTGTTGTATCTATAATTTTTTTTGGATGTGTAGTTTTCATACTGGTCTCTTCATCTTTCATCTATATAGTATCCCTTTTATTAGAAGAAAAACGGGAGTGAGTGGTCCAATATTCAATCACCTGTCTTTTTACATCTTCAAAAATTTTGTCTTTTCGAGGAAGTCTACAAATATTAACCCAATTCTTTTGAATATTTTCATCTAACATATTTCTCTTCCTGATATATCTTTGAACAGTTCTTCTAGATAAAGTTAGTAAATCAGAAATTGCATGTACTTGTTTTCTCTGTGTCAACCTCCTACTAGATAAAGTAGTCATCAATGCTCTATGTACAACACTTAAATCGGCTCCTCAACTTGAGTTGTTAATGTCGTTCAATGTATCTTGCATATTTTCAACTATTATTCGATTTACATTGTCTACTAAGTTTTTCTTGTTATCAACACCTAAAAACTCCAAAACAGGAGTCATTTCTTTTTTCCTGAATAACCTAGAAAATAATTGTGCTTTTCCAATCAGACTTTTATTTTTAAAATATTCATCCCAAATATTTTTGCATTGTTTTTTTATTGTGCTTTCAGGTACCAATTTGTCAGATGAAAATTGACTGAAAAATGAATCCTCATCCATCTCCATCAAATTGCCTGTGTCAAAATATATATTTCCCCCCATTTTTTCCCCTATTTGAATTGGATCTTCTTGGACTTCAACAAGTTCATCTTCATTACGTTTTGTATGACCTTTCATTTTTTCATTACTGATTCCATCATATTTTCTTGTTCTATTCATTTTATTCCACATTGCACAATTTGTTGAAATTGAGAGTTTCGATTCACCTACATACACAAAACTATATACTCTTGATGAAAAATAAAAAATAATATTGATAAGTTCATAATTTAATATTGAACAATGCTTTAATTAAAAACACAGAAAAATATCAAAAAACTTAAAAAAATAAACTTGCAAATAATACAAACCTCCTTGATAATCTTAATTCGTAGTTGCCTTTAACGCCCAAAAACACACCTTTAAAACAATTTAAAAATTGATTTTATTAAGAAAACATTTTTTAAGTCAGAATAATTGATATTTTCTTTTAATTTTTTTAAAAAAAATGTTTATATATATCATCTTTGAGGGTCGTGATCATCCACGCGACCATGTTTGGATATCCTTAGTTTTGGCCGAAAGAGTTCCGGTCGAACCAGTTTATGCCGAAACTGTTTTGGCTGAAACTACTTATGTGGCATCCCATGTGGCATCCAAATAAGCAAAAAAGGGAAAATTGGCAACATGTTACTTCTGGGGCTTAATTGTCCACCAAAGCTGATTTTTTAGAAAAATCTAAAAATACCCTTTTGTAGAGATCAGAGTCTAGATTGTGGTCATATAATTTTTATAGTCTTTTGATTATATATAATATATTATAACTTAAAAAAACTCCAAGTAGGTATTTTAACATTGAAGAACATTTTCGTTCAAAAAAAGAAAAAAAATAGAAAATCATGTCAAAAAATTTTAAAACTTATATTTAATACTATAGGAGAGAGTCCTCTTCAAGAATATGTAATTTTTTTTGTATTTGGTGTATATTTTCTTGGGAAAATTAGGCGGGAGTCAAAAACTGTTAATTTTGGGTAACTCCGACTTTGAATAGTTATAAGAGACAAAATATATACCGAAAACCAATCTTTTTTTTTTCTGCACGAGCTTTACATGTCATCTAAAACATATTCTAAAATCAGAGGAAAAAAAGATTATTTACATATATTTTGTTGGTGGGAACTAGACCCTCAATTTTTAGCATTTTTCAACAATTAAAAAATGGACTTAAAAAATTAAGAAACTATGTCAATTATTATTCAAATTCTTTTAAAACAATTATAGGCATAAACTACATCCAATTTTACACATTTCATAATTTTGCATCATTTTCAAATTCTAAATACAAATACCACTTTTATGTCGTTAAAGTTTAACTACTTTGCATGTCGTGGTCCTCTTCCTTTGTAAAAGTGTGACACAAGTTTGTACTTTTACCCATAGATCAACTTTGCCTCTAAAGATGATATCATCAACATACACAACAACAATAAAAATTATGTCTAAAAATATCTTGAAGTATAGATTGTTGTCTATCTATCCTTTTTTTTGAATCTTTGACTTATTAGATATTTATCCAATTTTCCATACATGGTTGTAGGTTCCTTCTTCAATCCATACAGTTCCCTTTTCAAATATAAAAATGCATCAGGACATGATTCTCATCTGAACCCTTCTAGTTTCTCAATGTACACTTCTTCCTTGAGTTCTCTATTTATGAATGTAGACTTGACATCCATATAATAAACCATGAATATTTTGAATGCTGCAAATTCCAAGAACACTCTAATAGCCTCAATCTAAGAAATGAGGGCATAAGTCTCTTCCTAACTGATGCCTTCAATTTATGATTAACCCTATCATACTAATCTCACCTTGTTCCTTACAACCTTTCCATTGTCATCTAGCTTATTTCGGTAAAATAATTTTGTAACTATCACATTCTTGTTTGTCGATTTGGGCACCAATTCCTAGGTCTGATTCTTCTCTATTTGACTAAGTCCTTCCTTCATTGCAGTGATCCAAATCTAATGACTACAAGATTCTATTAAATATTTAGGTTCAATCTCTAAAAATAAGCATAACAAAGCTTGATCATGAGATACTTTACTCCTAGCGCTAGTAGAATTTGGCAAATAAATGACCAACTGACTAAAAATTTAAGTCACGTGACTAAAAATGATCATGTTCTACCATTTTTTTGTAGTTCAAAAATATAAATGACTAAATAAATGACCAATTTTGTCATCGGGTAGAATCACAACTAAAATGACTAAATAAATGACTAAACAAATAACCAATTTGGTCTTTGGGTAAAATGACTAAATAAATGACTACATAATTGACTAAATAAATGACCAATTTGGTCATCGGGTAAAATGACCAAATAAATGACTAGAAATAATTAGTCACCCTTATAATAAAAATGACTAAATGAATGATTAGTACTCCTTTACACATTAACATTTGATAATATCATATACTTATATTCTTAGAAGTTGCATTTCACCAATAATGTGTGTTCGCCAATAGACTTATTATGCGAACATTATTCCAGCCACTATTTGCCAATATATCTAAATGGTAACTATTTTGGTAACACATGATCCGGTGTATCCTTTGCCTGACCACAAAGCACACATCTGAACGAATCAGCAAACCCAAGTCTCATTAATTTGTCCCCTGTCAGAATTTTTTGATTTCTAGCCAACCAAGATAAAATCCCCGCTTTGGGAAGATAGTCTTTATGCCAGCATACATTTTTCTCCCAATCGACTTGTTCAAATTTTGCCTCTAGAATTTTGTACCCAATCTTCACTGAATACCTGCCGCTTTTGGAGCCACACCATTGCAATATAAAATTTGATTATATAATCCTAGAATAATACATAACTTATTAGTCCCATTTCACCAGTAACACTTGTTTTTCAATAGGCTTTATATTACGTGAGAAATCCATCTACACCTGTCTCATGCTAGAAATCTGACTTTCAGGTGATTTGATCAAAATTGATTGATAAAGACCATTAATTTAGAGCTATTATAATCATAATCAAAAGGAGATATTAATTTAGATTATGTACCAAAAAATGTTGGTTAAAAAAGATAAGCCATTTTGACAGGTCAAAAAATCACCTTATGAAGATGTTGTCGAATTTTATTTATGAGCTTTAGTGCATTAAGATCTTTTAAACATTTTTTTTTGGTACAATTTCTTATTGATGATTTTAACTTTATAGCTATTTTGTGATATTTTTCTCCATGTGCTCTCTTATGCTAGCTTTTATCCCGAAAATGGATCATGGAGTCACTAATACAAGATGAGGTAGCTAGCTTTTATCCCGATAATGGATCATGAAGTCACTAATACAAGATCAGGTATTTTAAGACAATTTTTTATTGCCTTAACTTTTTCTTCTCTTTTATTTTTATTTTATTTTATTAATTTATATTTTGATTTTAAGTTTTCCAAAAGAAAGTTTCATCCCGCTAAAATATTTTGATTTTTTATTGCATAGAAGTAATTTCATCCTACTAAAAAATTTATAATCCCGATCCAGGATTAAGGAGGCACGTAATGCAAAATGAGCCCATTCCATTTGCTTTGAAATGACCTACAAAAAGAGGTTCAAATCCAGGAGAAATTAGGAATTATAGTGCACCAAAAATCATGTCATAGTCTCAATCCTCGACACCCAAGATCAGAAATGGTTTAGGGCTTCATCAGTCATTTAGCCTGAGCGTAGAATTAGGGCTGAGAAAATCCTAAATGTTTGGATTCAAGGGGAGAAGATGATTCAAAGAAAAATAATTTGAAGGAGAGAACTTAAAAAGCTAAGAGATGAGCACTTCAAGAAGGTCATAGGGAAGCAAAATCTACTGTGAAGGTGACAGGTATTCATGTTATTCCTTAAAATTTTGCAGGGTTCTAAATTTTTTCATTCAAAGTCATGGAAATTCTAGTGTGTATAATCGAAGTCACATCCAGGGCTTGTATTGGTAGTTCCAATGCTTGTATGCATAGTTCCAAGACTTCTCCTCAACTAAAACTTAGAAGGCCTAAAGTGTGAGTTGGATTGGGGATTGGGCAAATACTTGGTGAATTTTCCCAATATAAAACATATGTTGTAAGCTAATCTCAAGAAAAAATGCATAAATTGAATTTAGAGAACTCATAAACAAATTTTCCTTCCTTTGTATATAAAAGAATTAGATC
>MU227445.1:2861146-2890828 GCA_018584345.1 Thuja plicata
ACTTAAACATTATGATGAACCTTGACGACATCCTATAATTTCTTTTGCAATATCCTCATTTCCTACCCTGTTTATAGATGTACATCCAAGTTATTGAGTGAAATGGAAACCCAGCTCTCCCATTTTATAGTACTTGGTTTTCTGCTAATTTTTAAACTAATGTTCCTTGTTCATGGTCTAACATAGATTTTGTCTTCTTTTTTTCTTTGATTTTACGTTGCCTTTTTGAGGCAAGCAAGGATCTAAAGTCAATTTTCATGTGTTCCTTTTCAGACTGTTTTCAAGATAAGCTTTGGTCAAATATATCTGAGCAAACCTATGATGACAAAATATGATGGGAAACAACTACTTTATTTCCCAAAGCAGCTTGGTTAAGGAATTCAACCTACTTAGCCCCACTATATGTTGATGTCACTAAACGTGTTTTTAGAAAAGGACTTGATTGTGAAGAGCTAGCAGAAAAACAAGATCTTACAAAAGTGTTTATTGGGATGGTATAATTTTCTAACCTATTTTTTCATCTCATTTTAAGACACTGGAGAATCTCCTTCTGAATTTTTGCCTTTGTTGTATGGTAATGCTTAGCTATTCATTACTCATGTCAGGTACCAATAATGATGCGCTCTACATATTGTACGTTATCTCCAACAAATGAAAAGGCTCTCCATGAGCTTGGGGAGTGTCCATATGACTAAGGTGGATACTTCATAATAAATGGAAGTGAAAAGGTTCTAATTTCTTAAGAAAAAATTAGCATAAATCATGTCTACATTTTTAAGAAACGTCAACCAAATAAATTTTCATATGTTGCTGAGGTCAGGTCTCTGGTAGAAGCACAAAATATGCCACCTAGTAGCATGTTTGTGCGTATGCTTTCAAGATCAAGTGCCAAAGGGGGTGAGTTTTAGTTAGCTATCAACTATGCATATAGGTCATTGCCTCTTTCAAATTCAAGATTCAGATGTTATTGTAAATATGTTTTATGAGTTGTTGGATAGATAAGAGGAATTGGCATATGTTTTAGCATTTCTTTGAACTTATATTAATGTTTAGCAATAATTATGCTAAACATTGAAACTTAAAAATCATTTCCAAGTAAGATATATACACTAGTGGGTAGCTACAAAATAGGAATATTTGATTTTGTCGGGAAATTTCTTGATAAGTTACTATGAGGGATTCTGATCATAACAATTTAGAATTTTATAACATTTTTTCAAAATTCTTACAATGTTTTGTTATATATTTATCATCCTTATATAGTATTTCTTATGCAATTTTCCTATCAATTTTAATGTCAATGAGGGTTCATCTAGGCAGTTTATTTGAGCAACATTCCCTTATATTCGTTCAGACATTCCAATTATCATTGTTTTTAGATCCCTTGGGTTTGTTGCTGATAAGGATATTCTAGAGCATATATGCTACAACTTCAGTGATGCTACAATAATGGAGTTTTTGAGGCCATCATTGGAGGAGGCATTTGTAATTCAAAACCAGCAGGTTGTTTTATTATTATTTTTGAATCCTAATTTACTTGTCTATGTCAATATTATCAATTGTATTCATGCATTCTAGCTTTGCAGATGAAGGTAATTGAAATTAGTCTGAATCTTTATCTATAATCATGTGCTCTAATCTTTATGGAATGTAAGATTCTATTGGAACCAAGCAAAAAAGGGGAGATTCTTGTAAATGGGAAAGGTAATAAGATTTTTTGTGCATATAGAGGAAATTGCCAGGTACAAACTTTATATATATTAAAATTTGACAGGTGATATGTTAAGCCCTTAGACTGTATTATGGCAGAGGATAAATCTATTGATGAATGGTTTGGTCTTAAAGACGTAATTTGTATTTACTCAATTACTTCTTATGTTTTTAATAGGTTACTTTGGATTACATTGGGAAGTGAGGGTCAACTGTTGGTGTTACTAGAGAAAAGCATATTAATTGAGCCTTTTTATGAACAATATTTTCAACTAGATGACTATTTATCTTCTAGAGAACATATAAATTAAGAAGTTTTCTTTTTTAATATTTATTGTTTCAATAAGTTATTCCTACGGTTTAATAGTTTGTTTGTAATATTATGTCGTCTTGATAAAAAAATATTTATGGAATCTACTTCCAACGTTACCATGCTCCTGTACAACTGACTAACAATTAGATTTTGCAGGTATGCCAAAGACATTCTTCAGAAGGAAATTCTCCCTCATGTTGGTGTATGAGAGCATAGCGAAACTAAGAAAGCTTATTTTTTGGGTGGGTAATGACTATTTGCTTTATGTTCTTTACTCTATAATAAATAATCCTATTTAAGCACGGGGCATCAGGGAGAACTGACATTTCATGTATATTCTTATATATATCATCCATCAACTTTTATTATGTGCTCTTGGTCGTCGACCAGAGGATGACATAGATCATTATGGGAACAAAAGATTGGACCTAGCTGGCCCTCTACTTGGAGGACTATTTAGAATGGTTTTTTGCATTTACCATTTAAAAATATACTCTTGATGAGCTTGTAATAGATATACAAATTATTAAGACCCACTTTATTGTTTGATCCCTAGGGAAGTCATATTAATTTCCTTATTTGTTTTTGTTTAGCTTTTCTGAAAGCTGACCATAGATGTGAGGTCTTACTTGCAAAATGTTTGTTATATTTTACTGTATTTTTTCACTCTGCTTCTAAATTGTTTAAAGATATATAATCATTTTATAGAAGCCTTTTGATATATGCCAATTCAAGCAGTGTGTACATTCTGGGAAAGATGTGAATCTACAATTTGCAATTAAAGTAAAAAAAATTTCTAGTGGCCAAAATAATCCTTAGCTACTGGAAACTGGGGTCAAGCAAATGCAACAGGTACAAGGGCTAGAGTGTCACAGTTACTATTGTTGTTGTAGCAAAAATATCTATACTAATTTCTTCCTTATGTAATATTAATCAGTTAACCTTCTTGACTATTGATACAGGTTTTGAGTCATCTAACATTTGCATCAACCCTATCGCATTTACAAAGGTTGAACACTCCAATTGGACATGAAGGTAGAACAATTTACACTAGTTTAACATATAAATTTTTGTATCACCTTGGTTTTTGGGTTGGTAAACTATGTAAAATCTGATATATATGTACTTTGTTTGTATAGGTAAGCTGGAAAAACTCAAAAAATTACATAATTCACATTGGGGCATGATGTGTCCTGCAGAAACACTTGAAGGACAGGTGAAAACAATTTCCAAGTTTTCATGTGAAAATAATTATAGTTTGGAGATTATGCAGCAAGAGTTTCTAATTTAAGAAGGTGGTGACGATTTTTCTCACTTCTTATCTGTAGGCTTGTGGGCTAGTGAAAAATTTAGCTTTAATGGTTTACATCACTGTTGGTTCATCTGCAAATCCAATTCTAGAGTTTTTAGAAGAATAGACCACAAAAAATTTCGAGGTGGATTATCTTTAAAGGGTAGTAGCTCAATGGAAGAGCACCTACTTTACAAGTAGGAGGCTGGTGGTTCAATTCCATCGTGCCCTAATATGACTAAATATATGACTAAATTAACGACTAAATAAATGACTAAATAAATGACTAAATATATGACTAAATAAATGACTAAATATATGACTAAATAAATGACTAAATCAATGACCAAATCAATGACCAAATAAATGACCAAATAAATAACAAAATCAATGACTAAATCAACGACCAAATAAACGACTAAATAAATGACTAAATCAATGACTAAATAAACGACTAAATAAACGACCAAATAAATGACTAAATAAATGACCAAATCAATGACTAAAATAATTTAGTCATAAATTTGGTCGTGAGATAAATGACCGGAAATAAACTACTACTGGTCACGTGACCAAAATTAGTCATTTATCTACAATTTTTAGTAGTTTATTTAGTCATATATTGTTGTTTTTGTACTAGTGTAGTAACAACTCATTTATTCTTGTCTCCAATGATTTGATTCTCTAAATAGTTCTTCTATACATACCTTGGTTTCGTAGTTGTAGATGTGGGTGTCGGTTGAGTATCTTCTTCCTCTTCTTTCTTTTCCTCTTTTTTTTTTCCTATGTTTCAGATTCATACTCAATATGTCACTCAGGAACCTTATGGAATTCTTCATCAACCTTCACATTCGTACTTTCCACAATTTTTTCAGTCTCTTGTTGTAGCACTGATATGATTTTTTTTGGTATAATAATGTATAAGTATGCCTTCATCCAATTTTTTATCAAATTTCCCAAGATTGTCTTCATCTTTCCAAATGTAACACTTTCTGCCAAATATTTTGAAGTACTTAACTTATGGTGTTCTTCCATACCATAACTCATATGGATTTTTCCCATATTTCTTCTTGTATACAACTCTTTTAAGCATATACATAGCAGTATGTGTTGCTTCTCTCTAATATATTTCTGGTAGAATTCCCTCCTTCAACATAGTTCTTGCTACTTCCTGAATTGATCAAATAATTCTTTCCACAACACCATTGTGCTGGGGTGTTCTTGATGTTGAAAACTATCTCTTAAAACCATGTTTTTCACAAAAACTTTAAAAAACATCAGATGTAACTCTCCTCCTTTATCAAATATCAAAATTTTAATCTTTATACCATACTCATTTTCAACTCTAGCCTTAAATATCTTGAACTTCTTAACTACCTCAAATTTTTCTCTAACAAAATAAACCCATGTCATCCTTGAATATTCATCAATAAAAAGTATAAATTACTTTTCACCTTGAAAAATCCTTGTTGTGGTAGGAAAAGGTAGATTAGTGTGCACTATCTCTAGTACACTGGTAGATGAATGTTATTCTTTCTAGAATGATTCTCTTCTCTACTTCTCTTCTTGACAACCCTTGTAGAAAATATTTTCTTGTTTATGCAGTTTGGGTAGATCTCTCACTGCATGAGACGATCTTATTCTCACGTGGTTATAAAATTTTATATGATGCATCCTCTGATACCAAAGCCAACTTTCATTAGTCTGAGATAGTAAATGTCATCCTTTAGATGCTCCTTCTAGCTGGTACAGGTTTATTACTATTCTTTTCCTGATTGCAATTAGATCTTTTGATCTTTTCCTGATTTCACAACCTTCATTTTTTAAAATTACATCATATCCATTTTCACACATCTTTCCAATGATCAAAAAATTATCATACAAAGCATTCACATTATAGGCATTATCAGTATTATTCTTTCCATAAAAAGTAATAGATGCTTTACCCAGAATGTTAATTGCTTTGTCATTACCAAATGTAACAACACCACCATTATACTTGCTAAGTGATATAAATTTAGTTTTAACTCTAGTCATATCATCAGAACAACCACTATCAATCGACCATTCATTTTTATTTCTTCTAACATACAAAACAATTTTGACACCATCATCTATTTCAGCATAGATTTTAGTAATAACAATTTCTAATTTTTCATCCTCTTCAACATAAAACAAACAATCTTCTATTTCTGATTTATCATCCAAGATACTAACATCTTCATTCACATAGTACACCTTCTTATTGAACTTCTTAAACTTATAGATAGGATCCTCCTCTATACATATAGTTTCCAAATGACCAATTTTACCACATCTAAAACATTTTAGAGGTAACATACCTTTATACTTTCTAGTACCTTTCTTACATCTCCTTGCAAAGTGTGCTTCAAATTCTTCTTCATTATCATCATCAAGATCATCATATGATTTTGTTGCTTTGAATGGTGTTTCAAATTTTCTCTTATCCCTTCCAAACATTCTTGACTCAAATGCTATTAGGGTACCAAACAACTATTCTTTGTTAAACTTCTTTGCATCATATACATCTTCAATTTATGAGATATTATCACCGTAGCTATCTAGTAATGTCATCAAGATCTTCTCCATAAAGTCTTCATCAGTAATAGTGCCTCCTTGGTTCTTGACTTTATTAACTACATTATCAACCCTTTCAAAATAGCTTTTTATATCTTCACCATCTTAAATTCTTAGATTCTCATAATGTCCCTTAGCTATCAGTTTCATAGATAACTTAACTCTCTCATTCCCCTCAATGATCTCTTTCAAATTTGCCCAAACATCATAAGTAGTCTTCAAAGAAATAACCTTTTCTAATTAAGTCTTTGATAAAGCACTAGTAATATTATACCTTTCCTTTTCATTTTCCTTGTATGCCTCAATTTCATCCTGAGTGTTAACCCCATTATGAGGAAATACATACCTGTTCTCCACATGCTCCCATGCCTTGTAACAAACCGTTACCAAGTATCCTTTCATGTGATATTTTCATGAACTATGAATTGATCCATCAAAAAAAGGGATATTCAATTTGTGTGCCATCGAATCTACCTCAAGTGGTTAAGCTCTTCACCAAGGAACCGCTATCTGATACCAATTGTTTAATAGCTTGAATAAATGAGAGGGAATTAATCAATTACTCCCACACAACTATTAAAATTGTTCCTCTATCAGTCAACTCACAAATAATAATATTAATAAATTTACATTTATCAGTTAAGAATATCAAACATCCACATAAATGTAAGCATGAAAAATAGAGAAACATGGACACGGAGATAACCAATATTTCACCTTGAAACAAAAATTGGGAAAAACCATGGAGAAGATAATTCTCATAAAATGTAAAATATCTCTTAAGGTGACACTGGTATGGTGATTTTTAGAAAGGCTCATTGTCATATGTGCTCATTGTAACTAGGCTCACTATGGATACAATAATTCTTACTATCGATACAAGAAGGCTCACAGTCAATGCACTAAGGCTCATTGTCGATAGACTAAGGCTCACTGCCAATACAATAAGGCTGAAAACTAGAAAATATAAAAAGAAATAGAATCCATAACTAAGATCAAAACACTACTATACATGATCACAGATCTCCTTCCAATATTTTTTCAATCACTTCACATACCACCATGCATGCATCTTATTAGATATGAATATTGATCCAATTATAGACACTAATCCAGATATACAAATAATAAAACTCCTCCCTCTTATTTATGCAACATGATGAGATCCACCAAGTCAGACAGAAAATTTTAAATTGGTCGCACCAAGAAATTCCCACAATAGTAAGGAATGAAATGAGGACCACCTTAAATATTACAACATGCCTCACTCAAACCAAAATCCCACACCATCTCCAAGGCACTTAGTTCCAATGGATATGATTAGTATGTTACACACAGATAGATGAAACCAAAAAAATTAAAGGATGCAGATACAAATAGGATCGATCTGATCAACTGCATGTTGCATCCTACGAAGAACACTCTTTGAAACCTTTTAGTGACAACCTCAACTAAAACATACAGACTATCAATGCACATCAACTGATATGCAAAGAAGTTGGTTTCACAACAACTGATACACCAACATGATGGAGCAAGGATATGTTGACATTAATGAAAACAAAAATGACAAACTAATAAATAACATCAACCTCACAATCTAACAACCATGCCCATGATACTTTTATTTTTTGTTCTTTCCTAGAAGTTTTAAAACTTTGAATATGTGAATTTCCTATTATAGATGAAAACACAAAAAAATGTCCAAATTTGGGTTGAATTTTTATGCTAACTATTCTTTTCTAAAATTTCTATCCTACATAGTAGCCTCATTGCGTAATATTTTTTGTATTGTGCTTGAAATATTTTACTCAACATGTCCTAATCAATAAGTCGATGTTGAAGTTGACCTCAAAAAGGACCTCTAGGTTAGTGTATACAATCAAGTTGGAAAGTACCACTACTCTCAAAGAATCTTGTACATAGATATCCCAAACATATGATTTTAATTCCAAGTATCTGGAAATATGACTAGGGATTGTTCATTTTGTTGGCATAATGTTAGTTATTACACCATTCTAGTAAGTTATAGTTATGGAGTTACAAAAATTCAATTATTCTAGATTATTGAAGTTTTCCATCAGTGTATATTTATTTGGTATTAGAGCCTAATTTTTATGTTGGGGTGATAATGTAAAGAGCTTATGGTGTTAGAAGTTGAATAGGAGTGATGACTTGTAAAACATGAAAATTACAATCTATGGTGCATTACCTTTGGGATTATAGATATGATTTTGAAGGAGACTTATTGCCATATAATAATACCCACACAATAGAGTATTGTGGTATCTAGAATTACTAGATGCACATAAAACATGTGATTCAATGGAGGTTTGATATTTCTATCTTTTTCTTTCTAGAGTGATTTTAATTCACTAGAATTTCCTTATAAATACCAAATATATGATGTGTAACATTTTATTTCCTAGGGTACGATAAAAACATCAAATATTAAAGAAACATTTCTTTCTTTTATCATTAACTTTGAATTGAGGAATACATTCTCCTATCTCACCATAAATTATATACCCCATTCTCTAGAATCACCAAAATAGGACATAGCTCCAAGAAGACATTAGCAATAAATCAATTGTTGATATGTGATATACTCATTTGGTTTGGAGATTTATTATTGAGACATCTATACTTGCATTGAATGCAAAAGATGAACTAGTAGAAACAAAAATAGAATGATTTTACTTGTATGATTAGTCACTATTTTTTCATGATGCTATTCCTATGAGGGCAGTAAGTGAATCATCAAGAAACCTATTAATTTAATGGAGAGTGGGATCTAGATCTACTATCATTGTAACCATAGCTCATGCTACCTAGGTTTGTCTTTCCACTAGAGAGGGAAATCATATTTACTTTGAAACTAGAAAGGGTACCTAAATAAGGTCAAATATTTTTAGATTGAATATTGTGTATCTTTACTTGATATGAATCCTATAGGTAATAATAAAATGCACAAGTAGTTGACTATTATTGGATTATGGATAGAACATGTTGATAGGACTTTGTGACGGTCTCACCAATGGGAGATGAGTTGTCACAAAATATCAGAGTATCGACCAACTTCACTTGAAGTGGTGTGCAGGAGAGCTGACTCTCCTGGCCTCAAAGTACTTGGTTGTCAGGTCACGATGGTGCAGGCCTAGCTAAGTTGGACAAGTGACTATTTATTTTGATTGGATAGCTATTTTTGACTCATCGACCTCTGATATTTCAATGGTAATGGTTTCCTATAATAAATCATTATATCCAGTGAAGAAACTAAAAATATAGAATAGGGTTAGTATAGATATCTAACTATATCCATGACATACATTTCTTTAGCATCAAAAAAGTTCTAGATGAAAAGAAGTAACAAATACTGAACATATGCATACAATCTTCAACTATACATATATCAGTAGCAAAGTAACATATTTCATTAAATTATTGCAAGAACTAGATCATAGCACATAAGGAAGCATACAACATGGAAATTGTTCACTAATTTCAGGACCAAAAGTAGCACAAAGCATGGGGCTGAATTGTGTTTCTCATTCTTTCATTAACTTCAAATCCAACATCACTGGTAGTTGTACTAGTGGCCCCAAGGGAGCATTAATCCATTATTAACTTAAAGACAACATGATTGCTATAAAAATGAAAGCTTGTATTACTAGTGGATAGTGAAATCATCAATTTTGTGACCCTCGGAATGGTGTCAGACATAATATTTATAGAAAATTCTAACTACGTAAGGGACTATCCCTACGCTAGCTATTTACATTATATTACAATATTTATAGCTGATACTACCTACAATGTCATAATTTCCCTGATATAATACAATCATTTGAGAAGAAAAGAGAGGAAAGAGAGAAAGAAGCTCGGGGAAAACCACCATTGGAAAAAGGATCTTCGTACTTGCATATGTGATGGAGATTCCCTAAGTGACTTGGGACATACACCCTCATTAATACTTTTCTACACTTCGGTGATTAGGCAGGCCCCTGTGCGCTAGATATTAAATGCTAGAATGACATCTTAGGACCCTTGAGGCATGTGTAGTGAACCTTTGGGCCAATAGTGACCGGTCATGTCCAAAAGGATGATCACAGACTTGAAATCATACTATAGATAGTGATCGATCAGCTTGGGGGAGCTATCAACACTCATCACTAAAAATAATACAAAATTAGGGACCCGAAGTCTAAGATCTCAGAGCTTACACTCAAAGAAGAAAGAATCATTACATATTATGCTTTTGGTGAAGGATCCCTAGATTTTAGAAAACATTACTAGCCTTTGAACTTCTTGATGCCTCCATAATCTCGAGTATACCATATTCTTATACATCCTTCAAGCAATCCCGACTATCAATAGATCCTTCAAAATGGAGGCCAACATCTTCGGCCTTATCTTTTAACCCTGCAACCACCTTGTTGGTGTCACGGGATTTGAGTAGTTACACTTTAGATAGTTCCACCATTGTGGAACCACTAACATCTTCCACGGGCCTGAATTGAGCCTCAGCCACTTCATCAAACTTACCAATTATAGAATCGACAAGAGTATAAGTACAGGGGCTTAGAGGATCAACTGATGTAAACTCCTAGATGAGGGCATCATATTGCTCCAATGGAGTCAGGACCACGTACAATTGTTCTTCCAACACTTGTACTAGTTTCTTGCCATTTTTGACTTTGAATGCAAGTCTAGAGTATTGAGTCTAGAGGAAACCCTATGATTCATCCCCTAGAATGCATGTATTCATTAACTCGTCTTCACCAAGATTCAGAATCTCTAGAGAGGTATCATTCCAATATTTGCATTTCTTGATCTCTCCCTGCCACTGGGGAATTGTGGCCTCTATCTTCTTTGCTAAATCATTTACCTAGAAAAATTCTGGGAGATACTCGGACAAGAAAATTATTATGACCCCAACCTGATCACTAATTCACTAATCCACTGATAAGGCCTTCCTCTTCATAACTTTCAAGGCATAAACATCATTATGTGGTAGCAGTGTCCCAGGAACTGAGGGTCTGGGTGTTTCAGAAGAAATGGGGCGCACTAATTCTCTCAGGAGTCCCAAAAGATTGGCATTGGCTACTTTCAACTCATGTATCTTCTGATATTGCTTCTCATACTGGTCCTGAAGAGCTTGACCCGCTTCGTTCAAGAGGTTTAATTCCCCCTGCTAAGTTATTTTACCTAGAGACACCTTGCTGGTCACATATTCTTTGGCAGCTACCTCTGAATCTTCTTTTCCTGCTAGAGGGGTGGCAACTGTTGCCACAATATTGCCATCTGGGGACCTTCTAGTGTTGTGAAGGGTATGAGATTTCTTTGGCTTCTTAGGAACTTGGTTCTCAGCCAACATTTTGGCAAGTGACTGTGAAGCCATGATGGCAGTTGGTTCTTTTATTTTTTGGGCTTCCACTAACCCCTATGGTGGGGAAGCTGGCGCGCCTACTATTATTTCCAAACTTGGAGTGCCTTTGGGGTTTAACTCAGGTTCCCCTCTGGACATATTGTCCACTGTGTCAATGGGATCCCCACTTGGGTGATTTTTTTCTCCCTCTTCACCACCCTCTGGAATGTCATCCATAGCTAGGCTATGTGGTAGAGGAGGCTAAGGAAGCTCATTCAAATCCACTTGTTGAAATATGGCCACAGTTTTGTCAGCCACTATTTCCAGCACCGCCAACAAACTTTGCTCGCCAATGAAACCTAGAGGCACAACTTTAGATGTTATGGTTTCTCCTGAAGGTATGGTTCCCTCTTCAGTGGGCACTTTGTCCATGACCGGTTCATTATCTTGTTCTTGTGGTATTTCCTTTTCTCCTTCAGCATCTTCAGGCTGGGGCTCATCTTCTTCTTGGGCTGCTACATCTTTTGGCCTATTTGACTCAAGTATGGGATGACCAACTTCTTGTTCTATTGTCTCTTCTATGGTACAATCAACCATACCTTGCAATTCTCTGAGATCACCCATTGGGAAGAAGTCATTGACATTGACCTATGCTCTCACTGGGGGATTCGTGGGATGATCCTCTTTTTCAGAGGAGGAAGAGGAGGAAAGTACCTCAAGCTCAGGTACATCCTCGGGCTCTGTGCCCAAATATTTATTCTATGGGGACTGACTTGCCTTTTGTTTCTTCCTTTTGAGTGGCACTTTGGGCTCTACAACCATTGTTGTTTCAGTTATTTTTGATTCACATGATGCACTCAAAAAAATAGCCAGGGATGGAGAACCTCCTGGCAGGGGACAGGAGCCTACCAGGGTAGCTCGAAGACCAAAAGTCACTCTGAACTTTGCTGCATCCATTAATTATCGGGAGTGCTCCAAATTTTCACCCGACTGCTCCTTCAAGGGGGCCAAAAGGGGGTCTAGGACATGAGGTGGGTTGCTAAATTTCTTCTTTCCATGGGCTTTGGATTTCTTTGGGGCCCACAAACCTGAGGCTCCCACAAAACATTTGTCCAACTGGACACTCTTCGGGTATACCTTATCAAAATATGAGTGGTTGCGCTCAATTGCTTCTCTCAAGATGGCCTCGACATTCAAAATTTTTGGCCTATTGGGATCCACCAGAGGGAGGTCCATCTTATCTAAACTTTTACTTTTATACTCAAGGTCCTCTTGGGGCTTGGTGTACAAAACAGTCTATGGGAATTTCCGGAGCTTGAGCTATTCCATCATCCCTTTTGTTATCCTAGTGTAGTGTCACCACTAGACATCATAATTATCTTGGTAGTTGGCACACAAATCTTCTATGTGTCGAACATGGGGGTTTACCCCCTTTGGCATCAACCTTTCTAGTCACCCAAGAGGATCATAATCCTTGCGGGTGAAAGAATATTTTGCTAAGTTGAAGCTACTTAGCTCATTTTCTGCTTCCCAAGCCATGATGAGGTAAAAAGAGTACTCCCCGCAACTGAAAGGGATTGTTGGGGTGGTGACCTTCTAGAGGGAAGTCAAGGCATGAGCCTCAAAATATACTTGCAAAATTCTAACAAAACTACCCTGTCCCCACAATGTTTGCGCAGCAAGAAGGGTTGTGCGAAGAATTCGGACACCCGAATATAAGTGTGCTGGAAAGATTGGATAAATTAATGCCCCCACACACCAACCAGGTTCATGGCCTATGGGGATAATTTGAATCCCTGATCACCAGTGATTTCCTTAATCCAGTGAAAGATGAAGCTGTCATTGACTCTGCAGAAATGTGGGAAACTTTGATCCCACTAAATTTGGGGAAAGTGGCCCCATAGAGAAATATGACCGGGAACTTCCCCGAGAAAACCAACCAGTGTTAAACCTTAGATCCCTTGGCACTAATGGGAAAGAAGCCAAAGGACATAAGAAGTCATGTAGAACTTCCGCTCTATATCAAACTTCCCCATCTGGATGTGTACATGTTTGACGATGATGTCAGTCTAGTTGAAGAGTGCCTTTTTGGTGGTCATACCATATAAGAAATAATACATCAAGGGGGATAATTCACGGCCATGTGGTTCTTAGGAATAGTCCCAAGAGATAACTGAGAGGGGGTATGAATAAGTTATCTACAAGATTCAATTCTTTATTGAATTAAGTACAAAATAACATTAACCATAAATACAATAAGATAACACAGATAATAACACCACAATTTTGGTTATGGGGAAACCAAAAATAGGTAAAAACCCCAGTGGGAATTAGCACCCACAAAAAACTCTACAAGTGTATAATGATCCTTGTTAGAAGAGCTTACAACCCCATTAGGAGTTGATCTTTACAATGCAATAAGTACAGAGACCTAGTCAAAGGTCAGACCCTATTAGGAGTCTTTTACAAATAACCCTGTTAGGGGTGAGGACACATTGTCTGAGAGAACACTGCTCAAATGATGAAGGCTGCAACCTTATGCAAAATAGATATACACTATATTTTATAATTGAACTATTTAAGTAGACCTGTTGTCTTGATCAGTTCCATTGAATTGTATACACTCTCTGCTTCTTCACATAGATCTTCAACTAAGGAATGATGTGGCTTTACTATCCCAAAACATTAGACATTATGCTTTGTTCTTTTTTGATATCTTTTTCTTCTCCATAACTTGGCGATCACACATGAAGTGCTATAAACTATATCTTCTTCCAAAGATAAGATTACGTTGGCTATAGGAAACTCTTCAAGAACCTCATTATCAGCTAAACTAAGCACACAACATAATTAGAAATGCGCAACTCAAGATGAGTAGATGCATCGCTTCACACAGTCAGCTCTACCAAATTAACTCAAAATTCACTCGCGTGATGAAACACATTAAGTGCTTTTAACCAAAAATTCTCAACTCTCAACTAAACATGAATCCAAACATGTATATCCCAGAGATAGGTCCAACTGAAGAAAGAATGAAATTAGTGACAACTCTTAATAAATAATCTTCTGAAACTGTAATCGGCAATTAGATCAACATAACTCAACATTAACTACACAAATGAATCTGCATGTACGAACATAGTATAATGAATATGTCTACAACATAAAAATAACTGTGCAAGGCTCCAACATGTCCATACATAGAAATACATATAGAATACTGATGTATACTATATGTTGTCATCAATGACAAACATATAGTCAACTATTTGCACAAAGGCAAATCTCCAACAATCTCCCCCTTTGACATTGATGGCAACATATGATATGAAAACATCATCAATCCAAAATTATCCTCTTTCTTTTTACAATCTTCTCAATATCCTTCTCACAAATTCCTCTTAACTGTTGCAACTCCTTATACTACTTTTGATTTTTTATGACTGTTTACTCCCCCAGAATTTATACTCCCCCTTACTATATACTCCCCCTTTGACATCAATGGCAAAGGGTGCCAAATACAAATCAACACAGGTACTACTCCCGAAGTAGAGTATTCAACCATTCGTCAGTCACCAAGGACTAATGCACTTGCTACAAATTCTAATCAGACTTAGGAAAGGGAATTACTCCTAGCTTCTCCTTGAGATACTCAAATGTATCTTTTGATAAAGGCTTCATAAATATGTCTTCCAACTATTCTTTTGTGCTCACATAATCCAACTTCACTTCTCTCTCTGCAACTTTTTCTATTAGAAAATGATATTTTATTTCTGTGTTTTGTCTTTGCATGCATCATAGTTGTTCTTTGACATATTGATAGTGCTAGTGTTGTCACAATGAATAACAATAAGATAATCAAGATGAATTCCAAAGTCTTTAATCATCTACTTGATCAAAACAATTGTGGAACAATTTAATGCTGCTGCTACATACTCAGCTTCTCTTGTTGACTGAGAAATACAGTTTTTCTTCTTTCTTGTCTATGTAACCAACCCGTCTCCAAGAAATACTGCTTCTCCTGAGGTACTCTTTCTGTCATCAACACAACCTGCCCAATCTACATCTGTATACACATGAAGTTCTACATTTTCTGAGTTAGGATACCATAAACCATAGTCTATAGTCCCCTTTAAATATATGAATAATTTTTTTATAGCCATTAAGTGATTTTGTTTAGGTTCAACTATAAATCTTCCAACAATGCCAATTGCATTAGAAATATCAGGTCTAGATTGAGTGAGATATATGAGTTTTCCAATCATGCACTTGTATAGTGTTATGTCAACTGTTGTAGAATCATCATCTTTAGAAATCTTGCTTCCTGTTATCATGGGGGTGCTTATTGGCTTGTAATCTTCCATCTTGAATTTCTTCAATATCTTCTTCACATAATTAGACTGATTAATGAATATACCTCTATCTGTCTATTGTACATTTAATCCCAAAAATTATTTTATAGGTCCAATCATACTCATTTCAAACTCACTTTGCATCTCTTTAGCAAATTTTGCACTAAGCTTGTCATTACCACCAAAAATAATGTCATCAAAAAAAAATAGAAATAAGTAATAATCCTTAAGGTGTCTCTCTTATGAATAAGTTACAATCTGCTACTCCTTTCTTGAATCCAATCTTAGTTAAGTATCCATCCAGTCTTTCATAGCATTCTCTAGGGGCTTTCTTGAGTCCATAGAGGGATTTCTACAGTCTGTAAACCATGTCAGGTTTGTCTGATAAATTAAATCCTTCAGGCTATTCTATGTAGAATTCTTCCTTTAAGTCACCATTCAAAAAGGTTGATTTGACATCCATATGATATACCTTAAAGTTCTTGAATGTTGCATAGGCTAAAAACAATTTAATAGCTTCTAGTCTTCTCACAGAGTAAAATGTATCAGATTAGTCAATTCCTTCTCTTTACACATATCCTTTCCATACCAGTCTTTCTTTGTTTCTTACCACTGTACCATCTTCATTCATTTTGTTTCTGAATATCCACTTGGTTCCAATCACATTTTTGTCACAAGGTCTAGGTACCAATTCCCATGTGTCATTCTTAATTATCTGATCTAATTCTTCTTGCATTGCATTCTTCCAATCTGAATCATTACAAGCATCTTCAACACTTAAAGGTTCAATTTGTGAAAGTAAACATACCTCTTCATCAATTGTTAAACCTTTTTCTTTAGATCTTGTAAAAACTTTACTTATTTGATCTCCAATGATATCTTCTTTTGAATGGTATCTAGACATGTATTTTGGAACTTTAGGTGTGACACTCTCATCTATAATCTATGATTCCTCTTCACTTGGTTAAGGGTTATTACATGATACATCAATACAGTCAAACATTTCTTCAATAACTGTTTCTTTAATGATAGGTCTAGGCTCATCTTCAATCATAGGTGCATAATCATAGTATCTCTCTTGAATCATGAACTTCTCATCAATCTTCACATGTGCACTTTCAATGATTTTCTTCAATCTCAAATTAAAACATCTATAAGCTTTGCTTTTAGTAGAGTAACCAAGAAAAATACCTTCATTGTTTCTAGCATCAAACTTACCAACACCATCATCTCTCTTGATGTAACACTTCCTTCCAAAGATTCTGAAGTATTTTACTGTAGGTACATTACCAAACCAAAGTTCATAAGGTGTCTTGTCTGTGCCTAGCCTTAGTTGAATTCTATTGATAGTATAGACTGTTGTATTGACTGCTTCTTTCCAATAGATGTGTGCAACTTTTCCTTCAATCATGATAGTGCGTACTGTGTCAAGTATGATCATGTTTCTCCTTTCTTCAATTCCATTCCGCTGAGGGGTTCTAGGTGCACTTAGCTGTCTTTTTATCCCATGTTCTTCACAATACTCATGAAACTTGTTAGAGGTGAACTCTCCTCTATCAGATCTCAAACACTTTATCTTTAATCTAGACTCATCTTCAAATTTAGCTTTAAATATTTTGAACTTCTCAAAACTTCAGATTTATCTTTCAAGAATGCAACCCACATCATTCTGGAAAAGTAATAAAAAAAAAAATACCTTTCACCATAGTATGATCTTGTTTGGGTAGGTCCACATAAGTATGTATGCACTAGATCCAATTTGTTCTTTGGGGAGTTTTGTTTGCTTCTAAATGAGTTCCTCACATGCTTTCCCATCACACATTCCCTACACATAGTATCAACTGGTCTTGCAATACTAGGAAGGTCTCTTACTGCCTTTACATTGCTTATCTTTACTATATTGTCAAAATTGATATGAAAAAGTCTTTTGTACCATAACCAACTGTCATCCACTTTTTTAACAAAATAACTTACTTCTGAGTTGAGCTGAAAGATATTACCTTTAGTCTTTGAACCTGATGTAATCGTATCTCCTTCTTTGTTATTAATGGTGCACTTGTTGTTTTTGAATTCCAACTGATATCCTTTGTCAAGCAACTATCCAACACTCAGTAAGTTATGATGTAAACCATCAACATACATAATATCATCAGTTTTGTTCTTTCCATCTAAAGTGATAGCACCTCTACCTATGATAGGCTTAGGAGTGTTATCTCCAAATATAACCATGCCACCTTTGTACTTATCTAGATGTACAAATCTATCTTTTTCTCATGTCATGTGATGTGAACACCCGCTATCAATGATCCAATCTATTCTGATGTCTACTTGGGAAACTAATGCCAATTATTATGCTTTCTATTCATCTTCATTGTCTATTTCATAAAACATTTTTTCAATATCTTCAATTGTAATGAATCCAATTTCATCTTCTCCTGAATCATCATTTGTCACTCCATCTTCAGCATAGTAGCATTCCTTTGTATATTTAGGCTTGTAATCTTTTCTGAACTTCTTGACTCTTGTAGGGCACTTGGATGCAAAGTGACCAACTTTTTTACATGAAAATAATTTGAATGGTAACTGTCCTTCATATTTCCCTTTTCCTTTTCTTTCTTTCTTAGTGATCATAGCAATGATTTCTTCTAGTTCTTTATCATCTTCTTCTTTATCAAAATTTCTAGAAGTGCTCAAATATTTCTTACCATGGACTGAGGCTTTGAAGGCTTTTTCAATTTTAGGTTGTCTTTAATCTTGATATCTCAAATGCTAAAATTTTGCTGATCAAGGTTTCTCTCTTGAAGTCTTTTGAAAATTGCATAGTCTCATCTAAGATGTTTATCTTTCTCTCATAATCTAGTGTCAGTGCAGTCATCAATTTATCCATTATGTCTTCCTCTAAAATTTCACCACCATTGTTTCTGATTCGCAAAATTGCTTCATTAATCCTCTGATTGTAAACTCTGATGTTTTCTTCAGGTAGCATCTCTAAATTGTTGTATGTCTTCTTCCATGTCTTTCTGTGTGCATTCTTTTCTTGGATGTCTCCTTCAAACATCTCTTCTAGGTACTTCCATATTGAATAGGCTTTATCTTCTTTCTTAATCTCAAAAAATTCACTGTTAGATAAGGCACTTATAAGTGCTTCTTTGGAAATTGCATTTTGGGTGAATACTTCCTTTTGTTTAACAGTAGAATCTTCTTCTACAAGATCTTTCAAATTAGGAACATCAATTGCTTGGGTAGTTTCCTCATAGATCTCAAAACCAACGCACTATAGGTGTGTTATCATTTTGTTCTTCTAGTCAAGATAATTCTCTCCATCAAACTTAGGACTCTCTTTTCTGAAGTACGTCATCTGATCTACCTTAAGTTGTTAAGCTTTCTCTCGAAGGCACTTGGCTCTAATACCAATTGTTAGGAATAGTCCCAAGAGATAACTGAAAGGGGGGGCTGAATCAGTTATCTACAAGATTGAATTATTTATTCAATTAAGTACAGAATGACATTAACCATAAATAGAATAAGATAACACAGATAATAACACCACAATTGTGGTTACGGGGAAACCCAAAATAGTTAAAAAAAAACCCGGTGGGAATTAGCACCCACAAAGAATTGTACTAGTGTATAATAATCCTTGTTAGATGACCTTAAAACCCTATTAGGAGTTGATATTTACAATCCAATAAGTACAGATACCTAGTCAATGGTGGGACCTTGTTAGGATTCTTTTACAAATAACCTTGTTAGGGGTGAGGATACACTGTCCGAGAGCACACTGCTCAAATGATGACGGTTGTAACCTTCTGCAAAACAGATATACACTTTATCTGATAATTGAACTATTTAAGTAGACCTGTTGTCTTGATTAGTTCCAGTGAATTGTATACACTCTCTACTTCTCACATAGATCTTGAACTGATGAATGATGTGGCTTTACTATCCCAAAACATCAGACATTCTTCTCTATTCTTTTTGATATATTTTTTTTGCTCCATAACTTGGCAATAAAAAATGAACTTCTATAAGCATCTTCTTCCAAAGATAAGATTACTTCGGATGTAGGAAAATTTCAAAAAATTCCTTGTCACCTAAACTAAGCACACAACATAATTAGAACCACGCAACTCAAGATGAGTAGATGCGTCGCTTCACACAGTCGGCTCCACCAAATTAACTCAAACTTCACTCACGTGATGAAACATGTTAAGCACTCTTAACCAAACATTCTAAACTCTCAAATGAACATGAATCCAAACACGCATATCCCAAAGATAGGTGCAACTTAAGAAAGAATAAAAATATGGATGACTCTTAATAAACAATCTTCTTTTAAACTGTAACTGGAAAACAGATCAATATAACTCAATGTTAACTGCACAACTGAATCTACGCGTACGAACATAGTATAATGAATATGTCTACAACATAAAAACAACCACACAAGGCTCTAACATGTCCATACATAGAATTTCATACAAAACCCTGCTGTATACTATATATTTTCATCAATGACAAATATACAATGAACTATTTGTACAAAGGAAAATCTCCAACAGTGGGCCCCTGAAGATCCTGCATAAGAAAATAATTCTTGCCTGGATGGACTCCTTGAAGTCAGAGCGAGGAAGTTTTGTCCGCATTTTATTGTAGTCCCAATGTGGAATTTTCAGCCATTGTGTATTGAGGTGGTGGTGGGCGATGTCTTCTGCATCCTCATACTGCTGGAGGGCCTCGGCCTTTGTCAAAGAAACAACTCCAAATTGTGGGATACCCCATCCTCTGGCAGTAGTGTCATGGTCCAATCTGATGATGGACACTAGGAATCTGAGGGGAGTGGGGGAAACCAACACAACAGCCATACTACCTTGGTATTAACCCCTAGCCAAGAGAAAAATTAGCTCTGGCACTTGTACAGAGCATGGAAAACTAGTTGCTTGAATAATTCTCGATGCCACTAAGTTAACTGAGATGGAGTCATTGGAGCATTGAAGCTGATGAATCATTTGAATAAGGCCCTACAATTCAGCCCAGGTACTGACATGTGTGTTGGTGATCTCTTTAAGTGTAGACTCAATTTAGGACCCATGAATTATTCCATTAATATTATATTTCTGAGTTAGCAAAAGCTTTGTCAATGTCTGCTCTATCTTCCTCTTGTTGGTACCTATAGAGGCACTTGGGAGTTCCAGACTTCTGGGAGGTGTAGACCCTGAAGCCATTTCTTTCTTTCTTTGAACTATACCTGGGTACTAGATGACTGTCAGTATATAAATATTAGAAGGTTCTAAATTCCAGAGGCCCTGAGAGTGACTTCACCTTTTCACCTGAAATAGAGAAATGTTAAGGCATCCTAGATGGGATCATATGTTCGTAATTTAATACTATTTTAACACATGAACATTTCTTACTTACCAAGGATCCATCGATGGACCAAAAAGGGTTCACATGAGGTGGAAAAGGCCAGGCTTATTAACATGTGTGACATTAACTTGATAAGACAATAATTAGCAGTGCTAAGACATGTAGCCCGGTTGTCCTACTCTATCACGCGCATGTTCGCTCGACTGAGTAATGACATTTAATCGATAGATGTGCTAGCGTGAGTGTCATGAAAGCTACTTGGGATGAATTTTGAATGCTTAATCATGCAAATTAATTCATCCATTAAGATGGAAAGGAAAAAGTAGATAGAAAAGGCTAATGGATTGCGAGTGAGCTGGCTTCTACAACTGGCATGTTCATCACCTCGACGTGCAAGGCTACACCAACCAAGGTGGCCAACTTGGTTATTGGGTGGACATGGCTTGATGACCTCATAAAGAATTGGGATAACAAAAGGTCCCTGGGAATTGATTTTGAAAAACCCAACTAGGCAGACCCATTAGAGATTCCTTGTCTCTTACTAGGAAAAAATAGAGTGCTACATATTCACAAAACTTTACAGAAGACACTAAACCTACAACGAGCTACCATAACTCTCAGACTCAATCCTACAGCTCTCACAAACCTAAATTTACAAAAAATATATAGAGACTAATATCTATAGGGAATTTACAGGCTATTCACTAAACATATACATGATTTATACAATCGAGACTAGGCAAATTTACAAACTCCCTAGCGGGAAGTAGCCAATATTTACAAAATTTATAGCCCAACGGAGTGAGCATCTCTTCTTCTAAGTAGGAAAGATACGAAAGGAAGAAAATGTACCAGGCTCAAGGACACTATCATTCGGAATGATAAACCAAACCCTGTGATGAAAACAATGAACATACGATGAAAAACACAAACAGAAAACACACAAACAAACAAAAATAGTGAGAAACTTGCAGTGAAAGAAGAAAACAAACACACAAAGGAAGAAGAATGAAATAAGAACAAAGGAAAAACCCAAGAGCCTACCTGAACCTCAAAATGTCAAATGAGGATACTCCAAACCACTTCACCATATCACCTAAACACCCCACCAGAACCAACGAACACACATCTACACATTCTAGCTCAGATGTCTCAGCACAGAAAAAGAATCGCTTCACTCTCTAGAAAATTTTCCAGAAGGTAAAAGTTCAGCTTGTGGTAACTGTAAAAATGACCAGGTAAAAGGCCTTAAATAATGCCTAGGAGAGCACATTAGTTACAAAAACTAACTTTGAGAAACACATTGACAATCCGGGTCCGGAGCAGAACACTTAACGATCATTCACCCTCGAAGAAAGGGAAAAATGATCATCAGACGTGAAAGATCCAGAATTACCCACTTAGAAATGAGACTCTTGGACATAAGTCCTAGACAAAACAACAGACACCAAAAGAAATGAAAAGACCAGACGGGACCAGAAGATCCTGGAAAAAACAGGGAACCAAGCCAAAAAACAAAAAGGGAAAGGAAGGAGAAAACCAAAAAGAAAAGGAGGAAAGATAGAAAAAAAAAGGGGGACCCGACATTTTTCATACAAAATGTAGGGATGCGTATGCACCGCATAGCATAACATAGTAGAAAATTTTTTATTATTTCTAATCTAGACTTAATTAGTGATATCAAATGGATAAACTCTAATAGAAATTAAATTGGAGTTTGGTGGCAGTAGAGAATGGAGGAATTTCCATTATTTTAAGTTAGCTTCTCACTTTGAGATGGTGTTTTGAATAAGCGCTTTTAGAATTTTTTTATGCTTTCTATTTTATTTATTTTTGATGCTCACATATATTTTTAAAATGGATTTTGGAGATAGGATCCAAATATGGTGTTGAAATCAATATGGATTGTTTTCTATTGAGGTTTAGACTATATGATTGAGAATTATACCCTTTCATAGTCATAAAAAAATGGTAAAGATTTGTTGTGGCTCTTAGGGACTGTTGCAAGTAATTTAAGATTGTGAATTTGGATCTTGAGAACATAGCTCAAAGATTAAAAAAATTCCATCCTCATTCTACATTTTAAGTTCTAATGATCAAGAGTGACAAGGATTTCATCTTGATTGAGAAAAATGCAAATGAATAGGCTTGACAAATGAAATGAGATTTACGGTTTTAAGGATCGAGGTTCGATAATACTTTAAACTTGGTAATATTTTCAAGACAATACCAATATATTAATCCCAATAGAAATACAAATTTCATATTATACAAGAGTAGGTTTTAGAGAAATTATTATAAGAGTACTAAGATAGGAGAATAGAACAAATGGTAAGTCTAAAAACTATGTGAATGAATCAACCATGTTCAAGCATCTACTATATCTTGGAACAAGTATTGGTATGGTGGAAAATGTAAATAGCTAATATGAATGGAATTCAAGATATGTGGTTCACAATCAAACCTATGATATTTTAAAAATGCCTTATATTTTTCCTTTTGGATGCTAATAATTTGTGATGAAAAACTTCTAAAAGAGAAATATGCTCAATAATATAAATAAGCCACATTTGAGGAGGCTAAATCTCTAAATATTATAGTGCTCAATAAGAATTAAATAGATAATTAAATGAAAAAAATTGACCAATATTGTGCCATACATATGTTGTGCATAATACCTAGGTTGATCTAACTACTTCTATAAAACTCTACAATTGATAACAAAACCTACTCAAATGTTATTTTACACTAATCACAAATTATCTACACATATTCTCAATTGATTAATATTAATTTTACTCATTCACACACTTAATAGATATGTTAAATGTGTATCCTCTTAAAAAGTATGTAGTTACTTTTGTGCACTTTTTGCGACCTTTTATCCCTCCTTAGTGTGTTTTTCACATTTAGGACCTCCTCATGCATTCAATTATCCCCATATTTTGAATCAAGGTCCTCTTTCTTCCTCCAATCTTGCACAAAATTCTAGGTTGGTTTTAATTTCTATTCCCTATCTCTCATTTATCCCTCCAATCACAAAATTCATTTCCCTCATAGATTTAAACTCACTTACGACTGATTTTCCCACTTATTTCACCATATATCCTTTGACCACCTCAATAATTCTTTGGATCTTAGATTTTTTCCCTAAGATTTTCACCTTTGAGTATAGGTTGACCTTGACCTATACCTGGTATAGATCGATCTCTACCTCTACCGAGAGAGGTAAATTTTTATTGGCTCTCAGTCCCGATGCAAACCATTGGCCTTTTCCCACTTAGTGCAGTAAGCCCTTATGATTTTGATGCCAAAAATTGGTATAAAAGGAGTCCTTGTAACTTCATTTGAGCATAAATAATATACACAATATCCACAAATTCATTTTAGAAATCTACTTTTCAAGCAATCAAGGACAAGCATTCAAGGTCTCTTGGTGATTTCAAGAAATCGTCCATTGAAGAAATCCATTCAATTAAGTATAGATTCCCTTCTATAGATCTAGCATCTTTGGAGACAAAGGCGTTTATCCATCTAAGTAGGAGATCTATATTCATACACTCAAGATTTTTTCTTCAATTTCATATTGAGGCGAATTACATTGCATCCAGACATGAGGTTTTGTCTTACATGATTTCTTTTGGTTTTTGTGTTGAGTCAAGGCTATTGCATTAATATATTTGATCACATACTAAGAACAATTACATCTACATGGTATGATATATTACATTGTTGAGATCTAATATTTACTACATGCTATCATTTCCTTTATTTCAATTCAACACTAATTTTTAAACTAGGGCTTCACCAAGGAAAGCCCCTCTTCACCAAAAAATTTACTATTTTCTTGCATGTAGGAGGAGATTTACAGGTTTTCATGTTTTCAAGATCAAATTCGACTGATTTAGGGTTAGAGTTTCCGCTGAACCTTAGAAACTTAGATTTTTTACTTTGTAGGTATAGGCTGACCTTGTCTTGTACTCAAGTGTGACTTGTACCTCCAATATGACCTATTCATGGGACCTTCATAATTTCACAATTTACAAATCCTAGCTTCCTGACCCTAGGTCTAGCTCTGTTCTAGTTTTTGATACAATTGGGCAGTCTATTTTCTGATTAGAATGTGCATCCTCTACTAGCCCTCAAGGTGAGTAAATTATCCTCTTTGTCATTTCATAACACTTACCTTCATAGATTAGATTTCATAGCATTTACAATTCCTTCTCTTAGGGAGAGGAGGAACAAAACACAAGGCCCCAACATTGAGAAGATCATGAATTGGCACTATACCTTATTCTAATTGAGTTTCCTTTGTGGTAAAGTCTTGTTCTTCTGCCTATAAATTTAAAATGGATGGGCTATTTCTCATCTTACAAAATGTATCAACACATTATGTGTTGGAGATTTGTTTCTGTACAGTTGATTGATTGTATGTTGGTCATTGATGACAACATATAATACACAGTAGTGATTCTGTATGTACTTATCAGAATGATGATATCAAGACTTGTGTGGTTAGATACAAGTTTTAGACATGTTTATTATTCTATGTTCATACACGTAGATCTAGATATGATGTTTCAGTCAAGTTGTGTAATTCTATTATTGGGAGTTAAAGTTCTGGAAGAGTATCTATTTAGAGCCAACATATGTAACATGTTTCTTGAGTTGCGCCTATCTTCAAGATATGTGTGTGTATATTCATGATTAGTTATGAGTTTATGATACATATCTAAAGGCTCCAAACATGTTTCAAGAAGATTGCAAATTTAGACTTAATTTGGTGAGGCCGACTTAGTGAAGTGTCACGTCTATTCACTTTATACTTGCGCGGTTGTAATTATGCTTGTGTGCTTAGTTAAGCCAACAAGAATGTTATGAAGAGTTGTCTTACAGGTCCCATGATCTCATACCTTGAGGAAGATACTTATAGCAAGTCATTTTTGATACGCTAAGTGTGAATGATATGAAAAGAGACAAAAGATGTACAGAGCATAATATCAGATGTGGTTCATTCATCAAGAGTCTATGTGAAGAAGAAGTGAAAGATTACAATACACTGGAACTGATCAAGACAGCAGGTCTACTCTATAGTTCATCATTAGATATAGTGCATATTTTTTATACAGAAGGTTGTAGCCTTCACCATTGATGTAGTGAGCTTTTGGACAGTGAGTCCACCACCGCTAATAGGGTTATTTGTAAAAGACTCCTAACAAGGTCCTACCCTTAACCAGGTTACTATACTTATTGCATTGTAAAGAACAACTCCTAACATGGTTGAAATATCTTCTAATAGGGATTACTATAAACAAGTATAGTTCATTGTGGCTGCTAATTACCACCGAGGTTTTTACCATTTGGTTTCCCTGTAATCAAATTGTGTGTTGTGTACTGTGTTATCTAAATGTGTATTTACTTTAATGTATTCTAGAGTTAAAGAAGTAAAAAGAATTAAAGTTACTGATAACTAATTCACCCCCCCTCTCTCAGTTATCCTTTGGGACTATTCTAACAATTGGTATGAGAGCCAAGTGCCTTGGAGAAGAAGCCTAATAGCTTAAGGTAGATCATATGTCTTACTTCAGAAAAGAGAGCCCTAAGTTTGATGGAGAAAATTATCTGGATTGGAAAAATAAAATGATAACACATCTACAGTGTGTTGGCTTTGAGATCTTTGAGATAGCTACACAAGAAGTTGTTATTTCATCTCTGAAAGACCTTGCAAAGGATGATTCTACAAAGACAAAAGGAAACATTTACCAATAATGCAATTGCTGAAGAATCCCTAATCAGTGCCCTATCCAACAGTGACTTTTCTGAGATCAATAAAATTGACAGAGCATACATCATATGGAAGTATCTAGAAGATATGTTTGAAGGAGATATTCAAGAAAAGAATGCACGCATGAAGACATGAAAAAATAAATACAACAGTCTTGAGATGTTACTTGAAGAGAACATTAGAGCTTACAATCAAAGGATAAAGGAAGCAGTCTCTAGAATCAGAAACAATGGTGGAGAAATATCAGAAGAAGATACAATGGATAAGTTGTTAACAACCTTAACATTAGACTATGAAAAAAAGATAAGTATTCTAGAGGAAACCATGCAATTCTCACAAGACTTCAAGAGAGAGACTTTGATCAGTAAAATCTCTGCATTTAAGATATCAAGATTAAAGACTAAACCTAAAAGTGAAATAGCTTTCAAAGCCTCAGTCCATGATAAAAAATCCTTACACATCTCTAGTCATAATAAGAAAGAAGAAGTTGATGAAGAACTAGAAGATATCATTGCTATGATTGCTAAAAGAGAAAAGAAAGGAAAAGGAAAATATGAACGATAGCTTCCATTCAAATGCTTTTCATGCAACAAGATTGGTCACTTTGCATCTAAATGTCCCACAAGAGTCAAGAAGTTTAGATCTGATTACAAACCTAAATGTAAGAAGGAATGTTATCATGCTAAAGAAGGTCTAACTGATGAAGATTTAGGGGAAGATGAAATTGGATTCATTGCCCTTAGAGACATGGAAAAGGTGCTTGAGGAAATGGAAATTGTAAATGAAAATGAAGAACAAGAGTTAGCCCTAATTTCCAAGGTAGACATCATAACTGATTGGATCATTAACAGTGGATGCTCTCACCATATGACAGGTGACAAAGATAGATTTGTTCATCTAGAGAAATAAAAAGGTGGTATGGTTAGATTTGGAGATAACACTCCTAAACCTATCATAGGTAGAGGTTCTATCACCTTGGATGGAAAGAACAAGACAGATGATGTTCTATATGTTGATGGATTACATCATAACTTGCTAAGTGTTGGACAGTTACTTGAAAAAGGTTATCATTTGGAGTTCAAAGACAATAAGTGCATCATTAACAACAAGGATGGAGACATGATTGCATCAGGCTCCAAAACAAAAGGTAATGTTTTTCAGCTCAATTCAGATGTAAGTTGTTTTGTTGCAAAAATAGATGACAGTTGGTTATGGTACAAGAGACTATGTCATATCAATTTTGATAACATAGTAAAGATAAGTAATGTCAAGGTAGTCAGAGACCTTCCTAGTATTGCAAGACCAGTTGACAAAATATGCAGGGAATGTGTTATGGTAAAGCATGTAAGGAGTTCTTTCAGAAGAAAGTAGAACTCAGCTGAAAACAAATTGGACCTAGTGCATACAGATTTATGTTGTCCTACCCAAACAAGATCTTACTAGGGATAAAGGTACTTCATTTTTTTTGTTGATAACTTTTCAAGGATGATGTGGGTTGCATTCTTAAAGGAGAAATTTGAAGCCTTTGAGAAGTTCAAAATATTCAAAGCTAAGGTTGAGAATGAATTTGGATTAAAACTGAAATTTCTGAGATCAGATATAGGAGGAGAATTCACCTCTGCAAAAAGGAGGAACAAGATTATACTTGATATAGCACGCACTATGATGATTGAAGGAAAAGTTACGCACACATATTGGAGAGATACAGTGAATACAAAATTCTATACTATCAACAGAACTCAATTGAGGCCAGGCGCAGATAAGACACCCTATGAACTTTGCTTTGGTAATGTACCTACAGTGAAGTATTTCAGAATCTCTAGCAGCAAGTGCTACATCAAGAGAGATGATGGTGTTGGTAAGTTTGATGCTAGGAGTGATGAAGGTATTTTCCTTGGTTACTCTACAAAAAGCAAAGCATATAGATGTTTTAATTTGAGATTCAAAAATGATAATTGAAATTACTCATGTAAAAATTGATGAGAAGTTTATGGTTCAAGAGAGATACTATGAATATGCACCTATGATTGAAGATGAACCCAGGCCTAGAAGCAAAGATACTATTATTGAAGAAATGTTTGATTGCATTGATGTCTCATGCAATGACCCTAAATCAAGTAGATAAGAATCACAGATTATAGAAGAAGAATTCAGAAATAAGGTTCCTAAATTCACATCCAAGGTTCCTAAATTCACATCCAGATACCACTCTAAAGATGATATTATCGGGGATCAGAGCAGCAGTGTTTTGACTAGATCAAAATCTAAAATTCTAGCAATGCATGAAGATGTATGTTTACTTTCATAGATTGAACCTTTAAGTGTTGAAGATGCTTGTAACAATTCTGATTGGAAGAATGCAATGAAAGAAGAATTAGATCAGATAATTAAAAATGAAACATGGGAATTGGTCCCTAGACCTAGTGACAAAAATGTGATTGGAACAAAGTGGGTATTCAGAAATAAGATGAATGAAGATGGTACAGTAGTAAGAAAAAAAGCAAGATTGGTATGTAAAGGATATGCGCAGAGAGAATGAATAGACTACACTGATACATTTGCCCCTGTGAGCAGACTAGAAGCCATTAAATTGTTCTTGGCCTATGCAACATTCAAAGACTTTAAAGTTTATCAAATGGATGTAAAGTCAGCTTTTCTTAATGGTGACTTGAATGAAGAATTCTACATAGAACATCCTTAAGGATTTAATCTTTTAGATAAACCAGACATGGTATGCAGATTGAAGAAAGTACTCTATGGTCTTAAACAGGCCCCAAGAGCTTGGTATGAGAGACTTGATGGTTATCTTACCAAGATTGGATTCAAGAAAGGAGCAGTAGATTGTAACCTATTCACAAGAGAGACACTTGATGGATTACTACTAGTTGCCATATTTGT
>MU227445.1:2891582-2920167 GCA_018584345.1 Thuja plicata
AACATGTCTAAGAACCCTGTGATGCACGCAAAGACAAAACACATAGAGATCAAGTACCATTTTCTAAGAGAAAAGGTTGTAGACAAAGAAGTGAAATTGGACTATGTGAGCACCAAAGAATAGTTGGAAGATATTTTCACAAAGCCTTTATCAAAAGATACTTTTAAGTATCTCAGGGAGAAGTTGGGAGTAATTCCCTCTCCTGAGTCTATTTAGAAAAAGCAGCAAGAACATCAGTCATTAAGTGACTGATGAATGGTTGACTACTTTACTTCTGGAGTAGTACCTATGCCTAATGATTTATGGCACCCTTTGCCATTGGTGTCAAATGGGGAGTATATAGTAAGGGGGAGCATATACTCTAGGGGAGTATAAAAATAGTCAAAAGAACTGAAGCAGTGTAGAGGAATCTTTGATGAGGATATTGAGAAGATTGTAAAAGAAAGAGGACACCATGAATAGAGGATGTTTTTAATATCATATGTCTCCATCAATGTCAAAGGGCGAGATTGTTGGAGATTTTTTTCTGTACAGTTGATTGATTGTATGTTTGTCATTGGTGACAACATATAATACACAGTAGTGATTCTATATGTACTTATCAGAATGATGATATCAAGACTTGCATGGTTAGATACATGTTGTAGACATGTTTATTATGTTATGTTCATACACGCAGATCCAGATATGATGTTTCAGTCAAGCTGTGTAATTCTGTTATTGGCAGTTATAGTTCTGGAAGAGTATCTATTCAGAGCTGACATATATAACGTGTTTCTTGAGTTGTGCCTATCTTAAGGATATGCGTGTGTATATTCATTATTAGTTATGAGTTGATGATACTTATTTAAAGGCACCAAACATGTTTCAAGAAGATTGCAAAGTTAGAGTTAAATTGGTGAGTCGACTTAGTGAAGCGTCGCATCTATTCAGTTTATACTTGCACGGTTGTAATTATTCTTTCATTCTTAGTTAAGCTAACAAGAATGTTATGAAGAGTTGTCTTCTAGGTCCCATGATCTCATACCTTGAGGAAGATACTTATAGAAAGTCATTTGTGATATGCTAAGTGTGAATGATACAAAAAGAGACAGAAGATATACAGAGCAGAATATCAGATGTGGTTCATTCATCAAGAGTCTATGTGAAGAAGAAGTGAAAGATTACAATACACTGGAATTGATCAAGACAGTAGGTCTACTCTACAATTCATCATCAAAAATAGTGCATATCTGGTATACAGAAGCTTGTAGCCTTCACCATTGAAGCAGTGAGCTTTTGGACAGTGAGTCCACCACCCCTAACAAGGTTATTTGTAAAAGACTCCTAACAGGGTCTGACCCTTAACCAGGTTACTATATTTATTGTATTGTAAAGTACAACTCCTAATAGGGTTGAAATATCTTCTAACAGGGATTACTATAAACAAGTATAGTTCATTGTGGGTGCTAATTCCCACCAGGGTTTTTACCATTTGGTTTCCCTGTAATCAGATTGTGTGTTGTGTACTGTGTTATCTGAATGTGTATTTACTTTATTGTATTCTGGAGTTAAAGAAGTAAAAATAATTAAAGTTACTTATAATTGATTCACCCCCCCCCCCCCTCTNTTATAATTGATTCCCCCCCCCCCCCCCTCTTAGTTATCCTTTGGGACTATTCTAACATTATGAAAAATTTAAACACAATGTAAAAAAAAACATGAATATGTTTTACTCATTGTTTTAGCTGAATTTTCTTTTGGGAAGTCTCTATTTGTGCCTTTCCCTTGTTTGGGTTTTGGTGCTCTCTCTAACATTTCTATGTGTGAGTGGACCCTATTCCTATTTTTAAGGTTTGATTCTTTTAAGTATGTTGGCTCTTTTTTATTTTTGTCATGTTTTCTCCCTTGTTTGGGTGATAATTTTAAATATAGATTTTAGTTGTGACAATATTTTCTATTGTTTCTTTTAGCTTCTATCACATTTTTGAGTTGGTTTCCCCCCTCACAAAAAAAATTCATCAAGCTGGACCACCTAGTAGACAGGGGTGTGGTGGTTCTACAATTTCTATCTAGTTTTGACGCCACTATGGTTTTGGCTCTGAGGTTTGTTTAGATTTCTATCTTTTGGTGTAAAGAGGTTTTTGGCTCCTCTGGAGTTATTTCTGAGAATTTCCTAGCATTGTCTTAATGGATTTCATCATTTGTATTTGTGGGAGGCATATTTCTTTGGGTTTTTAGATTCTTAGTTGCAAATTGTTTGGTGTTGGTTGGGGCTTATATTTTTTAGAGTTGAAGGGATTTGATGATTTTGGCCCTTCCCTTATCATATCTTTGTGCTAGGTGTCCTTTAACTTGATGCTTTCTCATCTTGGAAGAGGTGTTTAGTTATTTCTAGTAGTAGTTTTGTTGGTGGCTATTGGCTGTGACTAGTTTAAAATATTGTGTTGTATTACGCTCATGCCCTTCCACCCCCTCAACTTATTTTAGGTTTCTTCTGCCCTGCTATTTTTTCCTTGTGCATGTGCTAGTTAGTTTTGGGCTCCATTTCTATTGAGTGAGAGAAATTTAAGAGGATGTACTTTGGTGTGCTCCTCCCCTTTCCTTTCATCATTCTATGTTGTGTCCCTTCTGGCTTGCTATTCTATTTTTTTGTATTTTGTGATAGGTGAATGGCACTAGGATTTAGAGGTTTTGTTTTATTGGGAAAAAATTAGTTTTATAGGGACTAGAAACCCAAGTTAAAAACAAAACAAAAAACAACACATTCACAAGATGAATTCAGTTAACAAAATGTAGTATGAGGAATTATTAATGGTTAAAAAACTTGTTGGGAGCAGGCTCAAACATGCAAGATAGTGGATTAGCACATATAATCAATTCAAAATCCTATGGAAGAGAAATCAAGCAACAAAGAACACCAAATAATATTAGATTGATCTAAAACAAGTAAGCACCCTATTTAACTTTTTTGATTTGCTCATTTTTATGGATGTGGGTGTGCTCTCTCAAACACACAAAATGTAATGGATCCCCAAGTGGAAGAAGTAAGATTGATACAAGTTTAGAGAAGGATTCAAGAACTAGTATGGAGTAACTAGTCTCAAACTTCTCCAAATGATTAAACTACTATGATTGAAATGCAAGACAATGCAAAGAACTATGATTAATTTACCAAATTAATCCTAGCATGTGATTTCTAAGTGAATTAAACAAGAAACTAGGAGTGTGAAAATAACTATGAAAATCTAAAGCAATTCTAGCATAATAACAATGCACAATGAGAGATGAAAAATGAAGAGGAAAAAGTCTCTATTTAAAGAACTTTGGGAGAGAAGAGGAGGGCTTGGATGAGGTGGCATCTATGTGGAATCCACATAAGAGCCACATAAGGGACACATAGGCTTGAAGGGATGGCTAAATTTGAGTCAAACTTGGCATTAAATGTTGAGTGGCTCAAGATTTTCAAGTGGGAGACAAACTTGTAAGAGAAATTTAAGAGGGATTATTGCCCATTTTGGAGAGAATTTCCCCATGTGGGTGAGCATTCCATTATCCTTAAAAAGGCTAGGAATCACCCTTTAAGTATAATCAGAGGACAGTTAGGTAGGGGAGCATGCTTAGGAAATGAGGTGATGAGAGTAGAGTAGGAATAGGGTAGGCTTAGGGTAGGTCTCTAGGATGGATTAATAGGTTCCTAGCTAGGGTTTAGATTTTAATTCAAATTAGATCATAGTTTAGAAGAATTAGGAATATGGAGGTATATTAATAAATATAAATTTATTAAAAGGGGGATTTTGTGAGGCAAGTGTATTTAAATAAAATACACTGGAATAATATTTAATCATTGATAAATACCAACTATGAAACTATTTAATTGATTGAATTAAATAGTTAGAGGAATAAGAGGGAATATAATATTAATATTAATTGTATCATCTTAAAATGGAAGCACTTCCATTTTGATAGGTTTATCACCCTCATTCATTATGTTAGCATATTAGATTTGCATTTAGGATACATTTGTGCTTGATTCTACATGTTTAGGTGAAATTAGGGTTATGATCTTGTGAATCCTCCTGGATTTACCTCTTCATGACTCTTTTCTCTAGGTAGGATCTATGTATTGGTCCTCCTAGGCCTCATCCTATTCTCTCTCTAGGCCTCTAGGCCTTCTGAACATTCTGTAATATTCCCTCACCTTCCTAGGTCCTCGGCTGACCCAGGAATCCCACATATACTTTCTGGTGACCTGCCTGAAACCTCAGGTCAGGGTCGAGGTCGACCCTAACCTAGGTCAGGGTCAAGGTCGACCTTGACCTAGGTCAAGGTTGAGGTTGACCTTGACCTAGGTTAAGGGTGAGGTCGACATAGACCTCTGTTGGGTGTTGGTCCCCGCTTTCAAATCTAAGGCTTATTGGCGTCCGAAACTTAAAATAGGTCCCCGGGCTAGGATGCGGAAGTGTTTTCTCTGATATTTGAATTAATATATACCCTCCTTAGTTGGTGATTGTAATTGGACCATGGTTCGAGGTGAAATTTGAATTTGGGTCCCTTGCATTACCCTAGGTGGCCTATATTAAGATCTCTATATAAACACTCTCTTTTGCCTTCATTTGAGGATGGAAGAAAATCGAGAGATAACATGATGAAATGATGATGCAAACAAGAAAGAGGATGATATATAAGGACAAGCTAGGAGGACATATCATAATTTCAATCAAGCATTTTGAGGACAAGCTATTATCGATCTTCATTGAAGCAAGAAGGCACTCTCTTTAGATCTACTATCCTCAACATTCAAGCATTCAAAGGACATTATCATGGGGTAGCAATTACAGATTGTGAGTTGATGAGAATACTTTAGCCTTGGTGGCTTGGTGTGCTTTCTTTGTCATATTCAAATCTATGCATTTCTTTCTCACTTCTATGTTATGTTAGGATCATTAATCTAGGAGATTAGATCTTGATATTGCATATTTAAAGACTCTTTTCAAAAGAGCAATGCACACACACAAATACATTCTATATTTGGCTATTTGTGGAGGTGGAGATCACCAAAATGGGGGTTTGACTAAGGAAAAAACCTATATAGCCACCCCAAAACCCCTCTTTTCAGATATTTGTAGGTGCTATTTTTGGGAGTTACAGGTGTAGAACAACAGATCTACGACCAGATTTGGATACCCTTTTCAACCAACTACCATGATCTAAAAATAGATTCTCTGTTGAAGTAGCACAGGTTAGGGTTGACATTATTGGGTTAGCGGTGACATTTGTGGGTTAGGGTCAACCTTTTTCACAAGATGGTGTTGGATTGAGAAAATATTTCTTGGTTTTGTTCGTCTCTGCATTCTGGTTCCAGATCATACTTCAGTTTTTCCAGAAATAGTGTACATACCTTATAAAATGAGTTTTTACAGATCTACTATGTTATGAGGTAAGTATCTTATCCCACTATTCTTTGCAATCTTTCCTCCATTCTTTATTATAATAATTAAATGTAAAAGACTGAAATTGGACCTAGGACCTCTTTCCTTATGCAATTCTCACTATGCAAATCTTACATAGGAGATCCTTTACAATCCAAATTTAGATCTTACAATAATATTAATATTTTTGGACGTCTACATTTTGCCCCTCTTTGACATGGCATCGTAAGTGAAATTACATCAAAGAAAATAAAATAAGTTTCCCTAGAGGAAGAGGGTGTCTAGGATTCGTACTGAAGCAATGAGGATATAGGGTTGTGCCCCTTCGAGAAAAGAACGCAACAAAGATAATGCTGTGGGATTTTCTCAAAAAAGGACGCAACAAGAAGGAAGAAGGGGAAGGAGGAAATAAATGGAAGCCTTCTAAAATGCAACTAAGAATGCAATAAAGAATGCAAATGCAAGGATGAAATGAAATGCAGCTAACGAGCTTGCGGGATCCATTTGTGTGAAAAATATGGAGAGCACATCCGATTTTGATATTGCAATAGGAGGTATGAATTAGGTGTTAGAAAACACATATGACAAGATTCCTTTGTGTGGACTAGACGCTGAAACAAAAGCATAGTGCAAAAAGACACATGTATCAGTATCCACGAGTCACAATGCACAAAGATATAGTAGATTGAGGTAGTGGTGAGTAGGTTTAGACTGACACAAAAAGATAAAATCAATAAAGAAGGCCTGATGACGAAGCAGTCATTCAATCCAAAATTCTTGCCATGAAAAAGATTGATGTGATGAAGGATTTTGATAAGCCGATGCCGGAAGGATGCATCCTGATGGGCAAGGATTGGATTTGATGTGATTAAAAGATACTCGCTCGCAAAAGCTGTGAACAGAATGAGGACAAAGGATAATTGGTCGCAAGACTGATTTGGTGAAAAACATGATCACAGTCGCAACAGTCAAAATGTCACTGAAAATAAAAAACTGAGCGATGTGGGAAGAAACAAGGTTTATTGTAAGATTTTTGAGAATATTTGATTTTTTTTTACGTTTTTGGAATTTTTGAACTTTTTTGAATTTTTGCAAATTTTAAATGTTTTTGAAATTTTCGACGTATTCAGGCTATACAATGGGACTAATAATACAAAATGTTCAAGGGGGGGAGAAAACGGGTGTGGAAATTTTTTTGGGGAAAATGGGGGCTATAAGAAGGTCTGGGGGACTTAAAGAAGGTCATTTGTGAATAGTGATTAGGTGCAACAAGAGCTTTGGAGTAAAAACTATGGCTGATGAGAGGATGAAGGGGCAGTTGGAAGAGCATGTACGGACACACAAGAGACCCACAGAGTGATCGGTACCAGTGAGTGGCTCAACGGTTACCGTGCTTTTATTATTGTCAAAGTTTTTAACACTTTCAAAAGGGTTAGGAGGGCATTAAATGCAGGTAATTAGGTTTAGGACCGGAGACGCTAGTTCCTGAACCAACATCTGCGAAGACGCCGATCCCCGGATCAACATCTTCATAGATGCCGATCCCCAAACCTGCATCTCTGAAGATGTTGGTTCTGAACTGGCGTCTTTGAAGACACCAGACCCAGATCCGCATCTTTGAAGATGGCAATCTGCAAAGGAATGAAAGGTGGAGACGTTGGCATTTTTACTTGAACCAGCGTCTACACCCAAAGGGGCAGATGCCGAGGGGAAGGGAAATGGGGGCACCTAGTGAGGGCCAAGGATGGGTCAGCAAAGGACATAGGGACAAGATGCCCCAGTTTGGGAGGGGTTACGCTAGGAATAGAAGAAATACAGGCTGACATGGTGTATTTTCAATCCTGCAGAAGCAGTTCCCACCATTGGGATCTAGGGAGCACTGGACGCCGACCATGGAGTTAGAGGCTCATCTTACAGAGAAGGACTGGGGGTTGCTAGCAGTTGTTGGGTTAGAGTATGTGCCCCATTGGCCTGGGCTACGGGCGCACAATTGGATGATGACCGCTTTGATCGAGCGGTGGCATAGTGATACGATGACATTCCATCTACCTACTAGAGAGGCCACAATCACTCTTGAGGATGTGTGGCAAATTCTTTGGATACCAATTTGAGGGGTGATTCCTCAGTATAGATTAGAGGACAATGATCACTACATGAAGATCACTTTTAGGAGGCCTACGAGGAGGATCCCTACATACAGGACCTGGATGCGCTGGCATCCAGTGGTGGACAGGAGACTGCGGTAGATAGCCTAATTTTTGGCGAGACTAATCATAGGATGGATGCTAACTGATTTGGCTAGTCATGGATTTGGCATGGGATGGTCTTGGGTGCTAGTAGAGATGCTAGAGGAGGGCATGTCCTATTACTAGGGGTACATTGTCCTAGGACAGTTGTACGATGATCTACACATGGCTATGTACCGTAGGTTACACAATATGGGGACAGGTGTGACTCTATTGTTAGTGTGGGAATGGGAGCACATTGCAGTGTTCTAGCCGATGAGAGTTTGAGAGGCTTGGCAGCTAGGAGATCCAAATGCGTGTAGATATAGGATACCTTCGAGATATACTTCTGTCAGTCAGACTGGATATTGGCGTTAGCTGCTAGATGAGGTTTAGGTTTTCTGTTGGACCCCATACAAACTCTGTGAGCCTTGGGGAGCTATGGACTGGTAGGCGGGAGTAGAGGATGGTTTTGAGGACTTTCTATACCTTTTGTATGTGTAAACTGATTGCTTTCTTCTAAGGAGGACAATATAGGGTCATGAGATAGTTCCTACTATAGAAGGGGGTGGTGGCAGAGGATGACTTACATCCTCATGTCACTAGGGAGGTAGGCATGTGGGAGAGATACATCGATGCTCTCACAGTGAGGGAATCCTTAAGGACTATGGAACAGGTAGAATTTGTGGCACGACTAGATGTTTTTCATACAGGGATAATTACTGAATACGAAGCATGGTGGGCCATACATGTGCCCTTACAGCTCACAGACCTAGCTCAGGTGGCTTCTCATGAGCAGCCGACAAGAGACATGGATATGCATGATGGGACAGACATGGGAGATTCCCCTGAGACCTTGGTAGTAGGGCAGAGGAGGAGGCCACAGTAGAGATGGGTTAGACCTTGGACAAAGGCATAATTAGGGGAGGCATAGGATCAGGGGCCATAGGGGCCACCATAGGGATAGGTACAAGCACCTTAGGTGCCAACATAGGTACAGGTACTGTAGTAGCCGCAGGGACCACCAGCAGGGTTTGTTGCATAGAATACTCATGATATTGTCATCGTAGAGTGAGACAACTTATAGAATGAGTGTGCATGACTGCAGGGTTTACTGGGGATGGCCGAGGTATCCAAGACAAGCCTAAAGATAGAGATGACCTAGATATAGGGGCTATTAGCTATAGAGACAACATGGGTAGACAGAGTTGAGGGTGCTCTTGACACTCTACAGGGCAGGGTTGACTCGGGAGAGTTTTCCATGGTTGACTTGATGAAGGATCCTGCAGAGCTGCGGACTAAGATAGGTACATTGACAGACTAGTTGGGGACCTTGACCGAGAAGATGGATTAGGCCATAGAGAAGATCCTTGCATTGACCTCAGAGAGGGATGCAACACAGAGGCAGGCCGAGGCGTATAGGACTAAGTGAGATATCACTAGGCAGGCAGCCATTGCAGGTGAGGCTAGACAGGTTGTGGTAGAGGCTTTTGTAGCTTGTTGAGATGTGACCAGGGTAGGTAGAGAGGCAGTCCACTATCGGTTGTTGTATCATTAGCTAGTTCCTAAGGGACAGAGGTAAGAGTACTTAGAGAGGCCTCGATCACAGACCATAGGTCAGACTGCGCAGTCTCAGGGATCTGTGGGGATGCCACTACGTCCACCACCAGGGCAGGGAGGTGGACCATCACAGCCACTGACATGATTCATCAGAGGACTATGCGACACATATTTTTTCATTTTGAGATGAGATGTATACATATATCAGGACTGAGGTGCACGCAATGTATTTTATTGATGACAGACATTGTACTTACAGACATTTGTTATATATATATGATCATGAGGGCTCTATGATTCTTATGATGTATGATTCTCATGCTTTGATTTATATGATGTTATGATGCATATGCTTATATGGTTACTGACATTGATTCTTGCAGGATGTGATGCATATGTATGGAAAATTGTGTATGCAAGATGGTTTTATGCTTATGTATATATGATGTATGACTGATGCAGGATGCATGATGCTTATGTGATGTACTGATGTGTGTAGATGGAGGATGTGATGTGATTTTATGATGTATGCAATGTATATGTTGATGTTTTATGAATATGTATATGAATGCAAGATGAATCTAAATGAATCTTAACAATTCAATACTATAATGATTTAAATGAGTTAAGAATGAAATCTAAATGATTTAATAATGCAAGACTATAATGATTTAAATGAGTTAGAAATGAAATCTAAATGATTTAACAATGCAAGATAAAAATGAATCTAAATGATTTAACAATGCAAGATAAAAATGAATCTAAATGATTTAACAATGCAAGATGAAAATGAATTTAAATGATTTAACAATGCAAGACGAAAATTAATCTATGATTTAACAATGCAAGATGATAAAATGAATCTAAACCATGCAATTAAATGATGAACTCAATGCAAATGAATGATGATCAAAACAATCTAATGATGAACCTAATGCAACAACCAGATGCACTGGATGTGTTGGATGCAATGGATGACATGGGACCCATATTTTTGGTGTGTGTCTCAATCAACTGATGAATCAGCCAGCAAGACTAGGAATGACTAGGCAAGGAATGTTAGCATGACGATGAATTGGGATGTTAGTGCGATGGTGAAAGGACTGGACATGCCACGAATATACAATGACCAAACTAAATGATTAATTACAAGTGATCATGTACAAATATTGCTTTCGAGATTTGATTAGATCATGTTGTTTTGATGTGTGTGATAGTGTGGTATGCAGATTGATTAGTTCAAGAGGAAAGATACATCCTACGAGAACCCAAAGATGATGATGAACTACAATTAAGTGAACAAGAGGAAGGATACATCCTCAATGGACCCATTTCTAGAAAGATGGGATTCGTAAATCTGATTGGTCAAAGGTGCACTATGATCAAACTGCGGAACCAAGATGTCGTCAAAAGGTACTTGCTGAAACCTAAGATTTAAGAGCGTAATTGGATCATGTTCTACAAGGATACCAACCAAGGACACAAGATATATACAAGCAACACTAAGCAGAAGACTAAGAAAAATATGCATAGGACTAAGGCTCAAGGATTGGGATAGTACAACATATGGACAACAATATACAAGATGATATGTACAAAAGCTCAAGACATGAGATAGGAGGATCATTTCAGACTAGTGTGTGTGATATGCGAACACCCAGGGAGTACTGGTGAGATTTAGGTGGAAGAGGATGCAATAGGGGAGATGGAGGATGGAAGGGACCAAGATTTTGATAGATAATGGAATGGTCCACTATGTGTGAAACCTGTTGCCAGGTTTTCAATACCCATACTTGTTCAAGGTGCCTGATTGCCAAGTTTTCACCTTTGGCCAAAAATTTTCTCTTTATTCTTTTTATTTTATTTTATTTTTTATTTCTTTGGATCTTTTTGATGTTTTTGATGTTGTCCTAGCACCTGTTTGCCAGGTTTTTGCCGAGACAACCATTTTTTTAGCTTCATTTTTCTGCTTTTTTGAGATTTTTTTAGGACTGCTTTACATTTTTTTTGTACTTTTTTCAGGACTTTTTATACTTTTAATGGATTTTCTCAGATAAATGGAATGAACAACTAGTCGTCAAGTATAGAAGCACCTGAGATGAATGATGTTGATAGGATCATTCAATGGTTCTCTTTTAGGAGTGGAGAGTTGATATTCCTTAGAACTGAAGCATGTAGTGACAACATAGGGACCTTGCTAGGTGACTTCAAACTTACCTTTCTTTTCCCGATCAGTACCCACTTTCTAATTTTACTTTAGTACAAGGTCCCCACTTGGAACTAGTGTGGGTGGACCTTCTTGTTATAGTTCCGATTGAGTCTATTTTGGTAGATAATTAGGTGATCATAGGATTTCTGGCATTTTTCATCTTGTAGATCAAGATGTGTGAGTCGTTCTACTCGATAATCTTCATCATCAACCAGGCCTCTCAGTGATACTCAGAGGGATAGTGGTTCGACCTCAATTGGTAAGACTTCTTCAGTACCGTAGACTAGGGACTACTGAGTAGTTCTAGTAGGAGTACAGTCAAAATTGCGATATGCCCAGAGGGCATGATTGTTCTGGAGATGCCAGTCATGACCAGTATCATTGACAACTTTCTTGAGGATTTTGAGGAGGGTTTTATTAGTTTCCTCAGCTTGGTCGTTACCTTGAGGGAAGTATGGATTGGAGAAATGGTGATGGATATGGAGGCGAGAAGATAGATCACAAATGTGTTGATTTTCAAATGGTGTTCCATGATCCATGAAGATAGTGGAGGGTATACCAAAGCGAAAGACAATGTGATAGAGGATGAATTTGGAGATCTGGACATCTATAGTGAGGGTGAACGGAATTTCTTCAACCCACTTTGTAAAGTACTATGTTGCTGTGATTATGTATTTGTGGCCTTCAGAAGAGAGGGGAGTAATCTTACCAATGAGGTCAAAACCCCAACAGGAGAGGGGCCAAGGCAGTGCAATAGGTATGAGGTCCTGGGCAAGAGCATGGATCAGATTGGCATGTCGTTGGCAAGGTAGACACTTCTTGACAAACTCACAAGCATCATGTCCCATTGTAGGCCAATAGTACCCTGTACATAAAAGTTGCTTGGCTAGGACCATGTCACTTGTGTGGGCACTGTAGATTCCAGCATGTACCTCTTGTAAAGGCTGGGTGGTTTCATTTTCATCTAGACATCTAGAGAGCACATTTTGATAGCCTCAACGATAGAGGGTGTTGGCTACGAGGGTGTATCGGGAAGCTCTGCAAATCAAGTTTTAGCATTGGGTTGCAGTGACATGAGGGGATTTGATACCATTTTGTAGGTAAGCTTTGGTATCATGGTACCATGGGACTAGGGACCAACCAAGATACATACGCAATTTGATTCATCATTCTCATAGGCGGGAGCATGAAGTTGCTCAACTAAGAATTTGTATTGTGTAGACTCATGAGGAATCTCTAGGAGGGAGCCAATTGTGGCCATTGCATCAGCAGCCTTGTTTTTTAAGCATGGTACTTGTGTTATCTGCAAGTGAAGGAAATGCTCTTTCATCTTATCAACCATCTGCCTATATGGAGTCAATTTGTCATCTTTGGTTTGATACTCATCTAGAACATATTTGATGATGAGTTAGGAATCACCAAAGACATGTAGAGCTATGATGTTCCATTATATAGTTATGTAGAGTCCTACAATTAGTGCCTCATATTCTACAATGTTGTTCATGTAGGGAAATCCCAATTTGAATGACATAGGTATGTAGTCACCTTGAGGTGTGACAAAAAGTATTCCCTCCCCTACACCATGAGCTGTGTACGACCCATCAAAGTAGATTTTCCAAGTACGTTGCTCTTCTATCATACATAAATACTCATCTAGAAATTCTATGACCAAAGGATATGCGTCTACCAATGGCTCTTCTGCTAGCTAATTGGAGATGACTTGCCCTTTAATGGATTTTCTGTCTACATATTGAATATCAAACTCACTTAGCAGCATAACCCATTTTTCCATTCGACCTGTGAGCATAGTCTTGGAGAGTAGGTACTTGAGAGGATCCACTTTTGAAATGAGCTTGGTTGTATGAATAAGCATATAGTGGCAAATTTTTTCAGTGGCGAAGACCACTACTAGACATGCTTTTTCCATAGGTAAATAATTGAGCTCATAACCCACCAAGGTTCGACTGATGTAATAAATAGCTCTTCCTTTGCCTTCATCATCCAACCGAGCAAGGAGTGCCGCCAGTGTTGTTGTAGTAGCAGAAATATATAGGATGAGTGGTTGGTCAAGTACAAGTGGTACCAAGATAGGTAGATTAGCCAAATATTCTTTGATCTTGTCAAAAATCTTCTGACACTGAGGATCCCATTTGAATGTGTTATCTTTTCATAGGAGATGAGTGAATGGTTGGAACTTGTCTACTAGTTGAGAGATAAAATGACGCATAGATTGTAACTTTCGTTGGAGGCTACACAGTTTTTAGAGTGTTCTTGGTGGAGGCATCTCTATGATAGCTTGTACCTTCTTTGGATATATTTCAATGCCTCATATGGATACAATGAACCCAAGAAGTTTTCCTAATGTGACCCCGAAGACGCACTTCTTAGGGTTGAGCATTAGGCAATAGTGTCCAATCCTATCAAAGACACATTCCAAAACATCTAGGTGATCTTCCCGCTTTATTGATTTTTCCAAGATATCATCGACATAGTCTTCAAGAATCTTGTGTATTATGTCATGAAAAATGACAGTCATGGCCCTTTGATAGGCTGCCCCAGCGTTCTTAAGGCCAAAAGGCATCATGTTATAGTAGAAGGTGCCCTAGGGGGTTGTGAATGATGTCTTATGCTAATCTTCTTCTGCAATTCAGATCTAATTATATCCACAAAATTCATCCATAAGTGACAACATCTCATGTCTTATTGTGAGATCCACAATCATGTCTATGTTGGGCTGTGGGAAATCTTCTTTGGGACATGCCTTGTTGAGATATCATAAATCTGTACATACCCTGATTGATTTTTCAAGCTTAGACACTGGAACCATGTTAGAAATCTAGTCAGAGTAGTCAATGGCATGGATCATCTTTGCTTGCAGTAACTTCTCTAGCTCTACTTTGACAAGTAGTGCCACCTTAGGGTGCATCTTTTTGAGCTTTTGCTTGATAGGTTTTATGTTTGGGTCCACTACTAGATGGTGAACCACCAAATTTGGGCCTAATCCCACCATGTGGGAGTAACACTATGCAAACTTACCGATGGATTCCTTTAATAAAGTGACAAGATCACTTTCTTCTGCTTCAATCAGAGATGCTTCTATGTATGTGATGGCGAGATTTTCTTCGGTGCCTAGGTTGACAGGTTTTGTTTCTTCAATGAGAATCAATGACTATTCAGGCTTGTAATCATGTATTAGAGGAAGAGGAGAGTCTTCATCCTCTAGCACCTCTGGGAGTTTTTTTCCAATGGATACGCCCTTTATTTTTACTTTTTATGATCAGATAGCACCCCAGAGGGGTTTTCGCTAGGGGATCGATTTTTCTCTTTTTTATTTTTATTTTCTCCTTCATTTTTGCGGCTGAAGTTCTCCTCTTCCCCAAAGTATGCCTTTGGGTCCAGTTTGTAGATGTATGCTGAGTCTTACCCTCAGTCATTGCTTTTCGCAATTTCTCCCATAAATCTTAGGAGTGTGTCCTCACTTTGGAACTTGTCAACATGCACGACACTTGGTTGGTCCTAGTCTATAAGTTCAGGATGGCGGAGGGGAAGGTCAATGAAGAGAATGGAAACTTGGCATAGGACAGAATTTCCCAGGAAGGTTTCATCATCAAATAAATCATCATAGGATCTCACAACTTTCTCTTCTGGGACATCTTTGATGTCAGCGATTTCACCCCGGAAAGGATAAGAGGCATAGATGTTTTCATTGGTGCCCCCATTCATGTCAGAGTCCATGCCAAGGCCTAGGTGCTTTTATCGCAGGGTAGGTACAATAGGATCTTTCATTCCTTTCTCTTCATAACCAAGGCCACCTCCTTGGTAGTTCCATTTTTCTGTCACCACCTTGTGAGCTGCAAGGTACTTATCTTTGAAGTAATTTAGGCAACTTGTGTCCTTGGGTGGTGGATCCTTATAGAGCCATTGGTTTATGTTTGGTGTCATTTCCTGGCTATTCAAAGTACCCTTTGAGATAAAAGTGGTAGGACTGAATTGTAGCACCTTGGTTGTCTTCAGTTCTATCTTGCTTAGATTAGGTTGGCGGCCTTGAGTGTGAGGATCAATTGGCAGTGCTCCAACTATGAAGGCATCAGATAAACTGTACTCACCACAACCTTTGTTGTTGATCTTGACCGTGGAAAGGGTGGAGGAAAGTATTGTTTCTAGATCTGAATGGGTTTGAGATGAACTGGCGATAGAGGTGCCAATGTCGATCCCGGGATAGTGATTGGAATGTGGAAAGGGGATTTCCAACGCATTGCAGTATGTGAAGGGCTTGGGATCTACATGAATGGTGATCTCAATGTTGTTATATGGGAATTTGATGCACTGATGGTAGGTGGAGGGAATGGCTTGCATAGAATGAATCCATGGGCATCCAAGGAGGATGTTGAAGGCAAGGTCAAGATCAACAACATGACATAATGTATCCTAGATAACAGGGCCCACTTGGATGGGTAATGATATGATGCCTTCAAAAGTACTCTCTAGATTGTCATAGGCTTTGATGGTAATGAACTCATTTGTTATATCTGCTTCAGTGTAGCCCAACTATTTTATGAATTTCAAAGTACACATATTTAGGGTCGAACCATTATCTATCATGACCCGTTTAATGGAAAAATCTTTAACCATTATAGCAATATGGAGTGGGAGATTATGATCGGGTTCTTCTGAGGGTACATCTATTGGTTTAAAGGAGACCCCACAATATGCAGACAAGTGTCCGACAAGGTTCTAGAATTCAGTGAGGTTGATGTCACTGGGAACACAGGATTCTTGTAAGGCTTTATTAAGGATCTCTTGATAGGTGGGTGAAGTGCGGAGGAGATTTAAGATGGAAATTTGGGCTAGAGTATTCCCTAGGTGTTCCAAATGTTGCATTTGGTACTAGAAAATGGAAGGGTACTCGCACCTGCAACTGTTATTCAGCCTCGATGAGTGGTGGCTGCGTATTGGTTATTGGCACCCTTGACATGGATGACATTGACGGAGGGCTGGACTTGGGATATGCAGCCGATGAGATTATCGTAGTTGATATATGCATTTGTATAATCTTTTCTTTTGACATTTTCTCCTTTCTTACCCTTCCACTTATCAGAGGATTGAGTAGGACTGCTTGGGCCTTTATGTGAGGTGTGTTCATGAAATGCATTTTGATAGATTTTAAGGCCCATGTTTGGTAATGGTTGAGCAGGAGAGTCCACTTTGATCTCTTTCCAATCAATGAGATCCTGGATGTAATGTTTTAGCTACATGCATTTGAGGCTGGTGTGTCCCTTAACATGGTGGTATTCACAGTACTCGTTGTCTTTATACCAAACAGGCTTAGGTGTTGATTCATCAAATGGCTGCATTTTTGGATACACAACTTGATTAGCTTGGACCATTCTATAGAAAATGACATCTATAGGCTCACCCAAAGGGGTAAACATGCGTTGTGGGGCATTCAAAGTGTGAGGCCTTTGTTGTCCATGTAGGACTGATATAGCATTTTTCTGGTTCATAGTACCTTGGTAGTTGTGTTGATATGATGTCCCTGGAGGGGAATAGATAGTCGCACCTTCAGGGTGTGTGTTTTGCTAGTATGTCGATTGGGGATACATGGGAGTGGGCTATTGATATATTGGAGGAGGTTGAGGGTACACTGGCGGTGCTTGCTAATAAGATTGGGTAGGTGTATTAGGACTGGCTACCACAACCTGAACGTGTTTGGTGTCAGTGGCTCCGTCAGTTACTGCATTCTTTTTTTTGTTCCAGTACCATGATCGGTCATTATTATGTTTGTTAGGTTGGGATTCCTTGTAGTGCTTGATGACACCATCTTCTATGAGACCTCATTCAAGATCCATGCCTTTGATTCGAATGCCTTTATAAGTTTGTATGCAATTCATGCACATGTGGTAGGAAAGCTTAGGATGGAGGTTATTAATGAATATTTTTATAAGATATTTCTCGGGGGGTTGATAGGACAACCTTGTAGTAAGCGCTTGCTAGCGCTTAAGGTAATCGGCCAGAATTTCTCCTCCCTTTTGTTTGGAGTTGCATAGGTTAAGGAGTGAGAGTTCATTTTCAGCATTATGTGCATATTGGGCCACAAACTTTTCAGATAGTTTAGCGAAAGTAGAGACCATGTTGTAAGGGATTTTGTAGAACCATTCAAGAGTGGTCCCTCCTAAGCTCTTGGGGAATATTCTCATGAGGAAGTTATCGCTATAGGCCACTTCTTGACATGCCATGTAGAATTCTTTCACGTGGCTCACAGGATCTCCCTTCCCCCAATATTTATCAATTTTGGGTGTCTCAAAGTGTTTGGGGAAGGGTATTGTAATTATAGATTGATCAAATGGATAAGGACACACCTCTTCAAACTTGAATGTTTTAGCCTCGGTCCCTGCTTTTAGCTCTTTGAGAGCATTCTTCATTTCTTCCCACTCATGGTTGATTTATGGGGGAGGATTATTAACCGTGATTGCATGGGTTCCTTGAACCTGATATGGATCAAATCATGAATATGGAGGATTTTGTGGGGGATACTATCATGTTTGATATGATGGTTGTTGGTCACTGTATATGGGCTGTTGTGGTGGAAGCTACGACTAAGGGGAATATTGCAGTGGAGGAGGTGGCAGCATTTGATAAGGTTGTTGCAACTGCTAGAAGTATGCTTGTATTTGTTGAGGTATTGGATAAGTGGGATGAGCCTCTTGCGCACCTGCATAGGGTGGAGGATCGGTATTCTGTGGTGGAATGCCCCCAGTGGGAACATTGAATTGCTGTGGAGGTGGAATGGTTTGTGATGCAGCACAAGATGGCATGGCTAGGTAGCTGGCAGAATGAGTTTATTGTTGCTACACAAGTTGGATGAAAGGATTAGAAAACTATTTTAGTGGTTGTGCCATGAAGGGATTTTCCCCCTACATTTGTGGTTGTGGCTATTGTGCATTTTGGAGGGTGGACTGCATAGTTGTGAAGGGGTTGATTTTTTGTTGTTGTGCTTGGGATGTGAATGTGTTGGTAATTTGTTGTTGCAGTTGTTGTTGTTGGGATAGTTTCCAGAAGGATTGTTGTTTCTGAATAGGTTGTTGTTATTATTGTTGGATTGGTTTCTATTGTTGTTGGATTGGTTGTTGTTGCTGCTGGACTAGTTGCTGCTATTGCTGGATTGGTTGTGGTTGTTGCTGGATTGGTTGCTGTTGTTTCTAGATTGGTTGTTGTTGTTGGATTGGTTGGATCAGAATTTGGGGTATGGCAAAGGGATTGGTAGATGGTTGTTGCATGGGAGGATTTGGATTGGTTTGCATTTGCAGAAAAACTGTTGGCACATGTTGCGGTTGCATTGCTAGTGGAGTTGGGAAAGTTGACCATTGTGGAAATAAGGGTTGGTTATAGGCATTGGTAGGTGGCATGCCTATGGTGAAGAAAGGTGGAATAGGCATGGAGACTTGGGTGCTTTGATGCTGTGAATTGGTTGTTGCACTTTGAATAGGATGAGTAGGGATGGGTGGAATGGTGATTTGCTGCATGCCGACTGGTGGTGGTGGAAATTGTGCCATAAATGTTGGGAATGTTTGCAAAAGTGGAGTGGCTATGCACTAAAGAGGTGCTTGCATAGTGATGGGGGCATTGCTTGTGTTGATGATGTTGGATCAAGGGGCAGGGCTCCTTAGGTGGATGAAGATGTCGTGTGCATGATGGAGGGTGGGATGGAAGGTTGAACTACTTGTGCGATAAGAGTTCCCACCTATAGGGCTTATTCAAGTGGATCAAAAACTTCATTTATAGTGGGATGAGGACATTCCCATGGAAGTTCCATAGGTCGTGTGACAAGTGTGGGTATAATTCAAGGTGGGAGTTGAAGTCCTTGTTGCTAAATATCCAAAAGTACCTGATTGTTGCTATGTCCACTCATGGCGTTCACCATGTGGATGTGTTCTAGATGATTGATAAATGTTTCTATGGTACTCATGGTAGGCGTCTCATTAGTATCTACCCAGATGTGCTCAATTTGTTCATTGGGTTGAGGTGCATAAGTAACCATGGTGTTAGTGTTGTCAGTCGCAGGATTAGATGAACTAGAGGCAAGATTAGGGTCCATATTCTTCCTCTTCTTAGTGGCTTGTGTGATAGGTGTCATTAAATGACTACCTTAAGGGGATATGAGATGCAATATGTGATGCAAGGATGTGCTTAGGAAGCTAAGGATGATGATGCTAGGACTAGGGTTTTTAGACGATGCGTCTAGGATGATGAATATGCTCCTGAGGACTAAGGATGACTTGGTGTATGCATGGATTAAGGGTTGCTTTCCCTAGTGTAAGATCAAGTGGATGTGATTGTCTACCTAAGACAGAATTGTGGTCTTTGGCAGACAAGATTCTCTGTCAATGCGAACCAACCTTTTGATCAAGGTGATGAGGTTGCAAAGGCAAAAGGGATTATCCTAAACAATGCTTAGTAAAGGACACTTAAGGATGGGGGTTTGATTAAGATGTAGGTTTTAAGAAACTCAAAGGGGGATGCTATACCAAGTGAGGGATGTGATAATGGGTGCCTTGGATGATGATTTGGATGATGCTAGATTGACTAGGATTATATTGGATTATGCAGGATTATACTAGGATGAGTGTGTGATGTGTTTCTAAAGATGACAACCTAAGGGAGGTCCTAAAATGCAAGCTAAGTGAGCTTAAGAAGAGGAGGAACTTTCATTTAGAATGGTAAACTAGCTAGTCATATTGCTCAAATCCAACAAAAGCAACATTTAGATGATATTTTCCCATGAAATGAGAAACCTTGTTGTTGTAGATCACTTTATCAAATTCTTCTCGTTTATGGGTTTTTCGCTTGATGGAATCGACTATGTGTTGGTACTTGTTAGCATCTCGGGTTGTATTCTTCTATTCTCTTAGCATGGGTGGTAACAGAGTTTTTACCTTCTTATGCTTCTTGGAATCGATCATGTCCTATAAATAGATCTGATTTTGGATGAATAGTTGGAGGCTTTAGGACATGTCTCATAAAAGACCAAATTCTAAAAATTGGAGCTCAAGGTAATTTGTTAAAGGATGTTATTTTGATGATTTAGCAAAGGCTTGATTTATGTATGATTTTCAATAGATTTGTTTTATTGCAAGAACCAATTTCAACACAATCAAATCAAAAAGTAACATGCATAGCTCTGAAAACAATCTGACAAGGGAAAATGCAACCTTGAAGGATACAAGCAAGTGACAAATTTGGTTGTTGGGTACTCTGTTTGTGTTTTGGATTTTTCTAATGTTGTTCAAACACTTCAAGCACACATCTACCTAAGGAATTGGCTTTGAATGAAATATTATAGACCCATTTCTTGGTAGTCCTTCAGCTCACATAGCAATATCACCCTCGAAAGGGCGCCCATGTTTTTGCCTTTTTCCAGGTATTATTTTCGTGCTACAAAGAGCTCTTTTGCAACATAAAACCTTGGGACACATATGATGGGGATCTTGGGGGAAGATTCTTCCCTTCCCTTGCACTATAATAAATCACCGTTCAGAGGTGAATTGGGTAGCTTCTATGCTTAGAGTGTTTAATAAGTGTCTTCGTTTGATTGTATCCTCTATGTTCTCGCAAGCATGATTAAGGCGTATAGCCCCATAGAGCATCTTGATAAAAGTGGTCACATAAACATGATTGAGACCGCGGGGCCACACTTAAGTTAGATGAGAGCTGAGTATAATCTCAAATGCCAATCGACTCTCGAGGCTTTAACCCCAAAGAGTAAATTTGATTAACGTGAGTTAGAGTGGCATGGCTTACACCTCGTTCTCACATGGGTCGTTCTTGGGAGACTTTTTCCTCGACCGACTTGCCCATCTAAGGTATTAATTTGAAAAGCATGGATTGGTGATGAGAGGGGTCTAGATTTTTTATTTTCCCACAAGGGGAAAAGAGAATACTCTCTTACCCAATGTCATTTTCTCCCAAACACGCAAGACAAGGTTTGTTCTTTCCCAAAAGATTTAATTGTTTAACACAAGGCAAGTGTGTCTAGTTTTTTGATCTTTCCAAAAGGGAAGAGAGCATAATCCCCTAACACTTTCTTTGACGTAGACAATAAAATATCCTTAATTATGCTAGGTTCCTAAGAAAAGTTAAAGCAAACATGATCGTTTGGTCAATTTTTGATTTGAGGCAACCTGCAAGACAAACATGAGTAGTTTTGAATTTGTGTCTTTGGGAAGCGGTGCTGCAAGACCACTGGTTAGTAGTTTCAATTTTAGCCTTGGAAAACTGTTTAAAACACAAAAAAAACCACTTAAACAATTGTTAGTAAATGATCAAAAATAGTTTGTCAAAGCGCAAATGTCGATTCAGGGCGCAGACGCTGGTTCTATTTTTTAGCTTAAAAATGACAGAATGTAGGAAAATAGGCCAGAAAAAATAGAACACCAAAAAACTGCTATATCAATCGAAGACACTGATTCATGAAATGCAGATGTTGATCGATGCTTTTCTGAACTGGTATTTTTGCAGACCCCGAAACCTGAATATGCATTTTTGTAGACACTGTTGTACCCGCAAGTTCACAAAAACATAATGAAAATAACAATCAAAGTTACTTTTTCTTCCTTCTTAGTCTTTAATTTGATCAAATTTAGCCATTTGAAATTATCCAAATAATTAAAAGCTAGTATTTTTTAATAATTTATCAAGTTTCGTTCCCTTAATGAAAATTTGGCATTATAACTACTTGTAAAATGGATCTCTACTAAAAAACAAAATGCTCAAATATTAAAAAGAAGTGGGAAAGACAATAAATCTTGAAAAATGAAAAATTATGTTTGGAGAGTCTTAAACTAGCAATGCCAGGCGGAGACGCCGATTCAGGTCATAGACGCTGGTTCAACGCAGACGTTGAAAGGTAGTGTAGATAGAACAACATTTGTGAAGATGCCTCTACGTAAAAATGCAGATGTTGATCTGCGTGTTTGGTGAAATTTGAAGAAATAGACAAGAAACTAGAAGGATTTTAGGGACGTGGGTCCCATCGGGTGTGCCAAAATGTAGTATGAGGAATTCTTAATGGTTAAAAAACTTATTGGGAGCAATCTCAAATATGCAAGATTAGTGGGTTAGCACATATAATCAACTCAAAATCATATGGAAGAGCAAGCAAGCAACAAAGAACATCAGATTAAGCTAAAACAAGTAAGCACCCTATTTAACTTGTTTGATTTTCTCATTTTCCTGGATGTGGGTGTGCTCTCTCAAACACACAAAATAGAATGGATCCCCAAGTGGAATAAGTAAGATTGATGCAAGTTTAGAGAAGGCTTCAAGAACTAGTATGGAGTAACTAGTCTCAAACTTCTCCAAATGATTAAACTACTATGATTGAAATGCAAGACAATGCAAGAAACTATGATTCATTTACCAAATTGATCCTAGCATGTGATTTCTAAGTGAATTAAATAAGAAACTAGGAGCATGAAAACAACTATGAAAATCTAAAGCAATTCTAGCATAATAACAATGCACAATGAGAGATGAAAAATGAAGAGGAGAAGGCCTCTATTTATAGAACTTTGGGAGAGAAGAGGAGGGCTTGGATGAGGTGGAATCTATGTGGCATCCACATAAGAGCCACATAAGGGACACATAGGCTTGAAGGGATGGCTAAATTTGAGTCAAACTTGGCATTAAATGTTGAGTGGCTCAAGATTTCCAAGTGGGAGACAAACTCGTAAGAGGAATTTAAGAGGGATGGGTGCCCATTTTTGAGAGTATTTTCCCATGTGGGTGAGCATTCCATTAGCCTTAAAAAGGTTAGGAATCACCCTTTAAGTATAATCAGAGGACAATTAGGTAGGGAACCATGCTTAGGAAATGAGGTGATGGGAGTAGAGTAGGAATAGGGTAGGCCTCTAGGTTGGATTAATAGGTTCCTAGCTAGGTTTTAGATTATAATTCAAATTAGATCATAGTTTAGAAGAATTAGGAATATAGAGGTATTTTTATAAATATATATTTATTAAAAGGGGGATTTTGTGAGGCAAATGTATTTAAATAAAATACATTGGAATAGTATTTGATCATTGATAAATACCAGCTATGAAACTATTTAAGTGATTGAATTAAATAGTTAGATGAATAAGAGGGAATTTAATATTAATAATAATATTAATATTTTTGGATGTCTACACAAATAAATAGGACCTAGATGCCAAAAAAAAAAAAATAGGGGATCATCGACCCCAAACCTTACTACAACATCTTAACCAGATTATCATTTTTCCTAATGATATCCTCTTTGATATCCTTAACTTTTCTAACTATGTTACCTAAAGGGGTATTTCCCTTACTCTTATTCCTAAAACTTTTAGCAGGTCCATGCATGGAGGAATTAATCATAGTCTTGACCTCACTATCCTTCTCCTTGGTCCTCTCGCTGCTCCTTTTCTGTACCTGTGTGTCCTCCTAACTATACATCTTTATAGCTTTGGCCCTTCTAGAAGGAGAGATGGTCTTTTTCTTTGAAATATTACGAACTGTCATCGCTTGACCATTCAATTTACTCAAACTATCATTGGTATCCTTCATGGTAGTCTTTCTAATGGCCACAACAATTTTCAACTTAATTTGAGTCACCCTAATAGCCTCGATAGTTTGTAGGATTTCCTATTCATGGTCCTTCTTGAGGTCATTGACACCTTTAGCCAAAGACCAAGTGCTAGCCAAATTGCTATCTAATTTCTGAACCAAAGGTGCGTTGTTCTTTAGAGCATTGATCTTCTAAATGATCAACTCAAAAAAATCCTCATGATCTTGCATGAACCTCTTCACCCTAGTGTTAAGAGAAGAATTATCCAAAATAGATGAACCTTTTTCTAGTGGTGTGTCCTTTGCCAGATTCATAGGAGTGTCATCATCCCTTTTATTCTCCAAATTATCATTATTTTGTAAAATAGGGGACCTTTGTCTAGAGGGAAAGTATATTTTCAACCGCACGACCATTTTTGTGGTCTTAGAGGAAGGCCCCAAAAATTTAACCTTTCCTTTTTCCTTTGCCCCACAAAATTTTCTTTCCGTTTACTTTTACCCTCATAAGGTTCTAGGGAATGAAGAATAAATTTCATTAAGGGCTGATAATCTGAGTCCTCATCTTCCAAAGATAAAACTTTCTTTCTCTTAGAGGAAGAGGGCTTAGAACTACCCAGTTGAGAAGTTGCCTTATAGGTGGGTTAATAAATGTGAAAAACCTCATTGTTGTCAGAGTCAACATCAACATGCTCTAAATATGTGTCCCCATAATGAACCCTTGGCTTTAGAGGTGTTCTTCAAGGAAGGATCTGAACATTTTAAGAGGTTGTGTTTTATTGTGTTAACCATCTTCCCCTTATTCTCTTTGTTTTTGGTGTCCTATTCCCTACTGGTTCTTTCTAGTGAAAGTGCTAGTTTTTTCTTGGTTAAGTTTGGGTGTGAGTGCTTACAATGGTTGACCATTAGTTATTTCTCATACTCTCACTTCTCCTCTCGCTAAACTAGATTTCTTATCCTCTATTGGATTCTCCTATCTTGGCTATGGTCCTAGTGAGGTGGAGGGGACTCTTATGCAGGTGGAGTTTTGTTTGGCTAATAATATTTGTTTTCTCCTCGGTTTTCCTTCTATCGAATTTTCTTTTAAGGTGGTGTTGGCTTCTATTAAGGTGGAATGCAACTATGCATGTCAAGGTTTTTTCTGGAGTAAGTGTTCTATTTTTAAGGTTTTAAGACCCTTTTAAAAGCCCATGATCATCTTGTTTCCCATACTTTCTTAGGAGGCTTGGTTGCGTTTCATTTGTTCTTCATGTTTTATCTTTATGTTTGTAGTTTTTAATATTTTGGAAGCTTTATTATAACCTAATGTCTCAGATTATGGGTACATGGAAAAACCAATGGCTTCCAATTAAAGGTTAAGGGAGCCTTTCTAAAACCATGTGTTCCTATTTTATAAGCTTCAACCTGATGTTTATGTAGCTTGAGCATTGTCTATTTACTATCTTTTACGTTGTTAACTTTTTATTGATGATGGAGCTGCTATGCATTTTTTTTTGTGTTCTATATCTTGCCAAAATCTTCTTGTAAAGGGTTTTGGGGTCCTTTCAAAACCTATTTACCCTTAATAAGAAAACAAGTATATGAATGAAATAATTCATATACATCTCATGACTAATCCTTTAATGATCATAATGAAAATATCAAAAACATACAATAATTATTTTGATCTAAATCTAACTCAATTTTCTAAAGATCAAATCCTACTATTCCCTTAACCCAATATTACAATATCTCCTTAATAATTAATAAACCATTAAAAGTAATCACCTACTATTTTGAAATACATTCACAAAACATACACGTGCATGCAATCAAATATTTTAGCACTCCCGTTAGATGTGAAATCATTTAATTCAGATACAAAATGTATTATATATGTATTTTACAATGTTTATTAACTTTAGAAATGACACCAACTAATCATATTCTCCCTCGAGAATGATTCGTCCGTAACGCTGAGAATATCTGTGGAAAGTGGGGAAATATTTTTTTTAATGAATAGTGCCTTTTCTATTAATAAAATATTAAAGTTACATATTCACAAAAAAGGGGCTGGGGGATATAGAAATCACCCCACTGAGTTCACACAACAAAGCCGAAAATGGTAAACATCTATTCATAAAAAAAATAAGCATAAAGCCTTTAAGCAGCAAGAGCGGTGCCAGAAGGAGGAGGATATTTATCATCAGAACCCCACACATCATTGGGGTTAACAGGAGGGTTGGGAAGCGACCATCCATCATATTTGGCTTCTTTCTTATCTTTCTCTTCCGCCCTGGGTAGAGAAATGGCCAGAGTCAGGAGGGGAAACTTGGAAGAAGTGGTAGGATGCCAATAAGAGCCACGATGAGAACCAGGAGCATTAGGAGGGGCAGACTGAGCCAAGACTGGAGACCACCCAGAAGTATGGCGAGGCAGAGAAGCCGAGCGGCGCTTCTAACCATCATCATCACCTCTCAGAGAGTGGTAGCGGGGTGCTTGAGACCACAGGGTACATGAGTGGCACGCTGAGGAGCTGCACCCACGGCGGCGCCCTCTAGGAGGAGTACCTTGAGAAGAAATGGCATCAGGGGGAACCCTGGCAACAGTGTAGGGAGAATTTCCCCAATGATTGAGCAGCTCCTGCTGGTGAGCCAATTTTAGAGCCACTTTATTAGCTTGAACTTGAATCTGCATCATAAAATTATTACATATGCAAGCCTTGTTATATAGAGCAACATTCATATCAAGAAAGTTGTGAGAAAAAATAACAGCGTTCTTATCTTTCCACAAAGTGAACAAAATCTCCATCCTGAAAGTATGCCAAATCTGGGTAAACTTGGAGGGAAATCTAGGAGAATCTCCTAAGATAATCATGTGCTAGGAAAAAGGCTCAGGTCGAAAAGGTTTGAAGAAATCATGAATCCACTGCTAATACTATTGAGCTCTCCTACAGAACCAGAAGATGTGCAAGAAAGTCTCAGGGTGACCAGAGAAAGGACATCGAGGGTCATGAACACCCAGATGTTTGAGCCTAGGTCCCACTGGGAGTCCTTGAAAAAGTAAACACCAAGCAAAAAGAGCCATCTTGGGCTCCGTAATGGCAGCCTAGACAGTCTGAAAGTGAGAGCTCCAGTGAGAAGTGGAAGAATGAAGATGCCATCTCTGATAAAGGGTATCCACCATCGAAAGATGGGGAGGCAACCAACTATAACACAACCTTGGTTTGTAATTGCGGAAAGGCATGGCAGGATACCATTTCCAATCCTTCCACTCGGGCCTAACAGCCTGAATACCAATCTTATGAAGTAAGTTAGCAGGAATTGCAGAAACCAATAGATCAAAAGTCTGACGATGTGAGCGAGCCAAACGATACTGAACCTGCATATCCTCCTAGGAATGAAGACCCATAGAGGCCCTAGAGAAAAGGTCCTTGGGATAGTGGGGAAATCTTCAATATTTGAAACTCTAAAAAAAAGTTTAAGAAAAGGTATCATCTTCCTTCAATTAAAAATATTTAAAAATAAAAATGAAAAAAACTTTAGATCCTGAATATTCTCCTTCTGCAATTTGTTCATTATGATGATGGGGGCCTCCTTATAGTTGAGACAAAATATACCCTTATTATTCAGATCTTTAATTAATCGGTATCTGCCGAATGACAGTGGAAATATTCGGTAATAAACACAGATAACAAAATAGGAGTTCCTTTCAAAAATGTTCTTTATAGACTGAGCACTATAGGACTGGAAATTTTCAGTGTGAATGTTAACGCTGAGCTAACAAATTTTAGGTGCCATCTTTTGAATTCTTACACCCACTTTCATCATGAGATCTCCCCTGGAAACCAGATTACAGCAGAGTGCTACGCAGATTTCAATAACCCAGCCGAGAAATCTAGAAATTGTGGAAGCCCTGGAAAATTCTCCGCCAGGTGAGAAAATATGTGTGGCACTAGGAAAGGACTTTTCAGAAAGTGTTTCTTCTCTCAAATGGGCTCTCTACAACAGATCTTTAATTTTTCTTCATTTTCAGGTTCTGATTCGCTTCATTCCATTGTTGGGTAAGTATTTCACGAAAATTTGCTTTAAATTTGTGCACTTTCTGTTCGCTCATAAATTATGTGCCTTTGAATTGCAGCTGGAAGAATTACTGCTAATCAAGTAAGTGAGGATATATTAAATGCGCACAAGGAGAGTGATGAGAAAAAGTTCCATAGAATAAATCTTAAGCTAAAAAGTTTAGAGATTTGGTCAATAAAGTTTTATTAATTAGGTTTTATGTTATAGAATATGTAAATGGATGAAAACATTTAATATTTAGGTCTTATGTTGGAGAATAAGTTTGATGTAATGTATAGTTTTATTTGTTAAATGTGTTTTTAAGATTGATTTTGTCTATTCCAAACAAAATATAACTTACTGATATTGGATTTATGTAATTTGTGCAATTCTTATTTTTTTACTTTTCAAATTCTAATTGGTTGGCCCCTTTCTAAAAGTAACTTTATTTTTGTAAAACACCCATTACCCAAATACCACAATAAAACCAATTTGTGATACTTTGGAAATAAATAAAGATTCATTTGTCATCCCTACAATTTTGAAGGTTGTAGAATTTAT
>MU227446.1:9153-84830 GCA_018584345.1 Thuja plicata
TTAGCCAAGGTGATGTGTCAGGTGACTAGGTTCATGAGGTGGACTAGGGGACTTAGTCATATTTAGTGATTGTGTATTTAATTAAATCACTTTTAATAAGACTAATTTAGAAGACTTAGGATAAGAAAAATAGACTATAGTGAATGTATTAAATACATTAAAATAATTTACTTAATAAATAGAAGAAATAAACATTAATTAAAGAATAAATATTTAATTAATTCATCAAGTCAATATTAATTAAATAATAAATATTTAATTAATTTATTAATCAACGAAGCCATTTTTAAGTGTATACAAAGAAAACCATCACAAAATAGAATGACCAACAATAAGAGATGAAGAAAACAAAAATACATGACAAAACCAGCCCATCCCCAACAAAAAACCAGCAAAATGCTAGCAGAGCAAAAAACTACAAAAAGGAAACAAACAGGACTAACCCAAAATTTTTAAGGTCTCATCGACCTCCTCCTTAAGATGACTCATTCTCTCAACCATCATCTTTAGATCTAAAATTTCCTAGGATAGAGGGATGTTCTTCTTCTTCAAGCTGTTTCTAGTTCTTTTACCCGGACCCACAGTCTCACCAATAGGTGACTCTTTCTCCTGATTAAGGTCAATAATGGCTTTTTGTTGCTGTAAATTATCCAAACTAGCCACCAAGGCCTTCATGTTCTAAGCTGAAGAGGAAACAATCTTGTGGATGTGGTCCATGATTTTACTAAGAGTGGAATCGGTATTGATTATCCCCCAATTCATTTCCTCTAGATTATTATCATACATTTCCTTAATATTTTCCCCTTCCTCCATATACTTGTTAAGTTAGTCCATCATCATCTTTTTCTCATACTAGGTCGAAAAAGCATAACCTAAAGGGATATTATTAGTATTCCCCACAAGAGCTGGACCCGTTTGCACATAAGCATTATTATCACCCTTCTACTCTATTTCTTCAAATTTGGAAGACACAACACGATATTTCAAATGGATGCTCTTAATTTCATGGACTGCCCATTTCATCAATTTGAAGAAATAAACAAATGATATTTTTCAGTTTGAAGCACACCAAAGGCCAAGTCCTTCTTATCCTCAAAATCACTAAGATTAAATTCAACAGATGCAAACTGGGCATCACCCTCCATTTGATGACTAGACTCTTTAGACCCATAAGGAGAAATAGGAACATCATGGTCAACAAAGCTATCATAGTCAACTAAAGTAGGGACTTTCCCTTTCCCTTTGTCTTTTGTACCCTTCTTGTTTCCTTCACTGCTAGGAGACCCTTTACCTTTTTTTAAGCACTAGAGGTAAAAGTAACATAGTCATCTTTGGAGCTCTTTCCTTTACTAGTAGTTGTAGGCATCTTATTAGGGATCATCTAATGTTTAATTACCGAGGGTGAAGGGGAAACATAATCCTCCTCCTCAGTATTCCATCCCTCATCATCAATAGTTATTTTATCTTTGCTAGCACTAGAAGTTTTCTTCTTAGGCAAAGTGTCAACAATATTGTTATATTAGAATTATAATGTGGATATATCTTGCCAAACATTTTCCTCTACTCCTATTAGATTCACATTGTTAGTCTCCCTAGTGCTAGGTTGGGTATCTTTTGTGTCATGAAAGATCTTGGGGAAGAGAAATTTCTTCGTAGTAGAGTGGTAAATTGCTCCAACAATGTTCTCGCTCATGATGTAATAGAGAGAGACAAATGTCAAGAGTTCTTGTCAAAATGTTCATCATATTTTGTATAATATATGTATGTATTAAATGTGTTTGACCCAATGGTCCATTGTAAAGATATATGTTTCCATATGTTTGGCCTTGTTGATAGCTCATGTACTAAACCTTTATATTGAATGCAATTTACAGTCTTTTATTTTGGTGTATTAAACATGTGGTATTAATCTATACTTGATATTGTATATTTTGATGAATTAAATGAGTATTTTTACTATTAAAATTATGGTGGTCTTTAATTTTCTGATTCAATTTGACACAACTCCTTCCTAAATATCTTCATTTTTCTATATTTTCTTACAATTTTTTGTATGTTTTAGGAATCTTATAGAATCATACATAATTAGTAGGCTCAGAAAATTAATCACAACCACTAGCAACAAATATCATATAGCTTCTAGGCTCATTCAAATCTCTACAATTGACATATTTTACATGAAAGCAACTCTAAAATTTTAATAATGATAATTGTAGGATATATCCTTTTGTCTTCATTTATTAATATAGTGTAGACACCTAAATGGTCAGGTGTACTAATAAAATCAAATGTGCATCTAATCAAATCAAATGGAATCTAACCAAATAAAATGGAAGCTAATTAAATCAAATGGGACTAAATCAAATCAAAATCAAAGGCTCAATTAATAAATATATTAATTAATTAAATCTAAGTCTAAAAGGGGATTAATCAAAACTATGTAATTAATTTACTCAATTAGTTATATAGTTTAAATCAAAAATCAAATTCAACCCATTCCCTTACATGGCTAATTTAATTAATTAATTGAATTAGTTAAATCCTATTTTTTTTCAACAAAGGAGACAAGAATTTGAAGAGCCAATGAGAATCAAGAATTGAAAGCACATGGATCACTCCAAACTTTGCAATCTTGATCACTCATTTGACCCTTTAACATCCTCACCACTCAATTTGTCTCTTTTTCCCAACCTTTGAGACTAAAATTTGAATGGTCTCTCCATTTGAAACCATTTGAAAGCCTTCAACTCAACTAAGCTTGGACCATGATCAACTTAACTCTACCCCCTACCCTTGGAAAATCCTATAAATACCAAGAATTTTGAGAGCATTAAGATCCTAGACATTCATGAGCAATTGCATATACACTATAGAGAAATCACTTTGAGATCAAAGCATTTTGAGCATAATAGTGCATTTTGAGAGCAAAATTGAATGAATTGCATTACAATTTGAGAAATTTGAGAGCTATATTAGGCATATCAAATGTAATTTCTCATTATAGGACTATAACTAATGGAGATTAAGGCTAAGAGCTTCATTAGCATGATTGGTTAGAGAACCATGGAATGCTTCTTGTTAATTTGTCAATTCTTTGCTTAAATTTAGATTATCTTTCCATAGAATTGATAGATTTAAAACTAATTTCATGAAGGTATAGTCTCTATTTACACAAATGGTGCCCACCATGGGGCTTTAAGCCTCTAATTTCCATTTTTCAACATAATTTGCATATTTTTGTATCTCTTGTTATTGCATTTTTCAGTTTGTAGGTAAAGCAACGCCTGTGAGGTAAATGTTCAAGAGTATACACAACAAAGCCACACCTACAATAACTTCTCTTTTATGTCTTAACTTCTTTCAAGGCATACCAAGCCGGAAGTCACGCCTTTGACAGAGAAGCCATGCCTTTACATAGTCAAGAAGCGCCTAACATCATTCCTTTACCGCATGCAAACTTTCATTTTATGCCCTTGTTGTTCTGCGTTAACGCATTTTAAATGCTATTTTACACCTGATCAATTTTAAGTAACACATAGTTATTTTCTAGATGCCATGTGCAGTACTGCAAAATACTACGTAGAAAGTAGTAAATTAGCACGTATTATCCTGTTAAATGACGCGTAGACCTCTCTGTGTTTTTCAACTTGCAGGTTATTAAAATCAGAGAATCAATATTGTGTATTTTTTGATTTGCAGATGAGCAGGCATCCAAAGGTGAAGAAACCCAAGAAGAGAGTTTACAAGGAGGATAAAGAGGTAAGAATCCAAGCATGCAAAAGAAATCTATAATTTGACCATTTTGGAAAGCCTAGGAGAAGAAGAAAAGCTTTTTGAGCATTATGTTAAGGTTGTAAATGCTTATAGAATCAAGTTTCCTACATTAAATTGAGATAATTTTGTTTAGGATCTTTAAATAATTTACAATTTAGAAAGGATCCTTAAAATTTGTCATTTCAATTTCTTTGTTTTTCTTTAAATGTTTTGGTTGTGTTGACTAACTTTGTTGGAGGAGGGGGAATAATTTCCACTAGGTGAGTGAAAAAGAAAGAAAAATACTCATAAATGCGCTTGGCCTTTGCTAGCTTCAAAAATGTATTTTTCTCAATGAGCTTGCATTTGATTAAATCGCGACATTCATTTTCCAAACTAGTCTAATTAAAAGCCTATTATTGTTCACCAAATGAGACATTATGCCTATGCTCTCAACTCTTGAAGTTGATCAAAATGCCAAACATGTCGGATTTGGGGATAGAAAGAAAGCTTAGGGAATGAACCAAACATTTGATTTTTAAAACCTCCTTGTCAAGAGGTTGGAATTAACATTTTTAAATGTGTTTGGAAAAGAAGAAAGTAGCAGGGATACTCTCTTCACTCTTTGAGTGAATTAAAATCCTAAACCTACCTATTCGATTCATTTATTTATTTAATATGAACATGTTAGAGCTATAGAGGGCCTGCCTCCTGAGTACATCCTTATGAAGATGCTGAGAGGGAACAAACCAAGTGGGAGACAACCATATTAGACATGATAAATCCAACCCACTATAATAAAGACACAATCATTCTCAAAAGGGTGGGTGACAAACTGGTGTTGAGAATTTTCACCTCCTCTAGTAGTCCTTCGGGATTGTGCAAAATCATGTTTTTATGCTTGTGGGGGGCCCTTGTAATGGGGGTATAAAAAATCATCATTTGTTTGAACAAAAGTTAAATTAAAAGTTGGTTAAATAGCAATATTACCTCTTAAAGCCATGTTAAGAGCCAAATTTGACCTTAGGTAGCTTTTTTTGGAATTCTTTCTTGTTAAATACCTGTGAAAACGTCTAAGAAAATACACTTTGTGTGGTTTTAAGAGTAAAGAAACAAATTTTTATGTGTGTGTTATGTTTATTTCTAAATTTTTCAAATAAGAAAACATCCTTGAAATTTGATCACAATTTTAAATTTTAAAAAATAAAAATCAATCAAACAGTGACATATAACTTTTTCTTGGTTAAGTGAGGCCTACCAACCTTCTTTTTACCCATACAAACTTGCCTGTGGAACCTAACAACCAAAGTGGTGCATACTAATTTTTAAAATGGTCATCTACCAAGTGCCATGTACAAATGTTAAGTGCCATTTACCAACATTCAAACTGCGTGTAATATGTTGCAAAGAAGCGCGTAATATCATCCTAGTGAGCATGTAAACAAATTTTAAGGGCCGCGTACCAACAATCAAACAACATGTATAGACTAAGAAGGTAAAATAGTGGGAATTTCCCAAGGGTTTAGACAAAATTTAATTTCATAATTGAATACCCTTTTGGAATTTCTACCTGTGTATCATTTTGGATTTATCAGATCCCCTCACATTCGAAAAATTAAAAAAAAAACAAGATCCCATTATATCAAGTCTACGTTGCAATCTGACGGTACCTATTTGAGGCAAGAAATTCCTTTCCCAAGTGACACATTCACTTCCACACAACGAGCGGTTAAACCTGAAAAACAAGTGGAATCAGATAGGATATCCTTTCCCTTTGGAAATATGGATCCCGATCTTATTAATCTTGTCAACAAGGACATCAATAACAACCCAAATAGTGGAAATACAAAGACTAGTAATAATGGGGATAATGGAGGAGGAATTGGCCCTAATTTTCAAGGGGTGGATAAAAATGGAGGTAACATTAAACCTCAAGAGGAGAGGCTACCAAGGAAAAAGTAAACGAAGTGGTGCAAAGTCCATTCTTCATGAAACTCATGGAGAAAGTTCTAGAAAGAGATAGGGAGAAATATTTCTTAAACCTAGCACAAGCGGGGGTAAAGCTTCCCTGTGATTATGATGTTGATAAATTGAAAAAGAAATAAGATGAGACTAATCCCATTGACATCATGAATAAATAGTTTAAGTTATTTCAAATGCAATTGGACAACATGAAACAAATTATGGTGCCATTCCCTACTAATGTAGTTTTTCCCAAGTATAAAAAATACAAGGGGGCATCCAATCCACAAGATCACCTATGAGAATTTTATGCATTGATCTTGGAGTTCACGCACGAAACCAGTTATTTAAGGTGAGTATTTACAAGAAGCCTTGGAGGAATGATGATGGAGTGGTTTTCTAAACTACCCTCCGGTATTCATACTTTTGAAGAATTGGCTTCAAAGTTTGTGACACATTATTCTTATAACATCAAACATGAAGTCACAATGATTAAATTATGCAATACTAAACAACACAATGGAGAAGGGTTCTTACTTTTTGTACAAATATGGAGAGTGGTATTTTCTCGATACCCTTGAAGTCTTCCCGAAAAGGAAAAGATGGAATTTTTCATAAATAGCTTGAATACAGAAATGAATTACCATTTGAGATTACAATGCCCATGTTCTTTCCAAGACCTAATAAAAAATGGATTCACTACAGAGGAAGTGTTATTGAAAAGTGGAGAAATGAAACTTTACAAAGACAACAAAAATTCTAATAATAACAACACTTATAACAATAATAACAATGGAGCTCCTCCTAATAACAATTGGTTTTGGCTCAAGAACACTAACAAGGGTTTGGTAAATGATGGAGTTGTGGAAGAAAACAAATTAAATCCACTCCCTTCAATCTCACGCATGGATTACACCATGCTAACAATGTGAATCAAGCACCTAAGGTTCCCTTCAATAACAACAAAATTTTTGGGAACAAACAAGATATTAACAAGCCTAAACCCTTCTTTGCTCCATCTCCTAGAAGGAAATTCTCACTCTTGGGTGAACCTCTTAAAATGTGTTGAGGACTCTCATTGTGAATAAAATTATTGATCTACCTAAATCTCAACCCTATGAGCCACAAGTGAAACCATCATGGTGGAGTGAGTCAAACCATTATGAATACTCAGAATAGAGGACACAAGACAAATGATTGTATGTGATTAAAACATGTGGTGCAAGACCTCATTGATAATGGAGTGATCAAAGTGGAAGGACCCCAAAATAGTGAAGATCACATGGCCTTCAAAACACCTTTCTTCAAACATGAGAAAGGGGAATCTTCAAATACTAACAACAATGGAAATAATTCAAGGGGTAACATCAAAGTCAACTTTACCCATAGCTAATACTATCAATGCCTTATCAGGACATGAAAATACTATCAATGTTGTGGTGATGAAGGAACAATCTAGTAAAGATGTTAGGAATAACAGTCCACAAGACAACTGAGAGGGGGGGTGAATCAATTGTGATATAGATTATTAAAATTTAAACTTTATTAAAAAAATTGCAATGCAAAAGATAACACAATAAATGCCAACACCATAACACAATACTTGTTGTCGAGGAAAATCTGTTAAAGGTAAAGCCCTGGTGGGAATTAGCACCCAAAAATAATGTACTGAGAGTATAGTATCCTTGTTAAAATATTTAGCCCTGTTAGGAGCTTATTACAAAATTATAGTACACATTCCCTGTTAGGAGACAGACCCTGTTAGGAGTCAAATAAAAGTAGTAGGCTCATTGCCCAGGCATACTGCCCAAAGAAGGTTAAAAACACCCTCAAGGATTTACAATTGAACATGTGTATATAAAAAATATACAATCCAGTGAACTGTATGATAGCAACTGTCTTTGTTTGGTCAGTTCCAATGAATTATAATGATCAACTATGCTTTACATCTAGTAGTCAACAAGCCTTGCAACTTCCACAATTATTTGTCTTTTAATCTCTACCACATCTTTCCAAAAGAAAAGATCTCACATATATACCCTCTTACAATAATCCTTTAGGTCGGCCAATTAAGCTTTCTTAATATAAAAATAATTGATTAGGTCAGCCAATTAAGGATTTCCAATATATAGATAATTATATAATCCCTTGCTAAGATAACATGGTACCTATAACAAGTAATCATTAAATATAATCCATCACATATATTTCTAGATCCTTAATCCACGTCATATTTCATTTTACACGCTATATGTCTGAAGTCAGCCACCAGATAGGTCTCCTCCCTAATATACACCACAGATGATGTCACTAGTAATCAAACAACAATCAAACTCAACCCCTTATTCTAGGATATGTCATCTATCCACCAGTAAGCTGGCTTCATCTGAAATATCTTCACCAGAAAGATATACCCAAAACACAGAGACCTACTCTATCCAGTATCGCAGTTACAGTCTAGAAACCAGTCTTCACTAAATCAACTGTAACATCCACAATATGAAACATAAAGTGAAGAGATCTTAAAAATAAGGTCAACACACATCCTTCTTCATATATCCAACTTTTGTCATTCTGAATCATCCGTACAGTGTCCGTACACTTCTACCCATCAAGTAACTAGTCTGTCTTCTCCACACAACCTATGTTGACATCAGTGACAAAAAATGAATATCAATAGTATGATCAGTACCAAAACTGATATCATCCAATAATCTCCCCCTTTGGAATTGATGGAAACATATGAGAAAATCCATCAACCCAAAATCAATTCAAAAATACTTTCTCCTCTCAATACAATCTTCTCAATATCCTCAACACAAATCTCCCCAAAAGTAGGGATTTTCACCTAGGTTCCTTCCCCCTTTGGCAACAATGGAAAAGGGTGCCATAACTCAATTTTAATCTTCTGTAGCTTTTTCAAATCTTCATGTCCAATATCCAGGTGCAAGATCACCCGAATGTGCTCTAGTGTTCCTTCGATCACTCCCCCTGAGAAGTAGATCCATACATCAAGTCTAGAGGGTGATATAGATCTGAAAGCCACTGGACTAATGCATATCTGCACCAATTAATTTCCACTGGGAGGGGCCATCACCCCAAGCATACTTCTCAGATATTCAAAAGCATCTTTTGGCAAAGGTTTAGTAAATATATCTGCTATTTATTCCTTTGTGCTAATGTATTCCAGTTTAATTTCTTTCTCTGCAACCTTCTTCCTCAAGAAATGATACTTAATAGAAATATGCTTAATCTTTGAATGCATTACATGATTCTTCGACATGTTTACTATGCTAGTGTTATCACAATGGATAACCACTGGTTCTTTAAAAATTATTCCAATGTCTTTCAACATTTGTTTCATCCAAACAACTTGTGTGCAATTTATTGCAGCAACAACATATTATGACTCAGCAGTGGATTGAGAAATACAGTTTTGCTTCTTGCTCAACGAAGAAACCAACCTTTTCCCAAGGAAAAATGCACCACCACTTGTACTTTTTTTTTCATCCACATTACCTACCCAATCAACATCAATATAAGTCTGTAGAGTAAAATCATCTGATTTTTCATACCACAATCCATATTCTATTGTCCCTTTCAAATATCTGAAAATTCTTTTCACAACAACAAAATGTGTTTCTTTAGGATCTGTCTGATATCTAGCCACAATTCCAACTACATTTGTAATAGCTGGTCTAGTGTGAGTTAGATATTGTAGACCACCAATCATAGATCTATACTTTGTCTGAACAACACTTTGAGTCTCATCATTACTATTTAATTTGTTTCCATTCACCATAGGGGTTCCAACAGGTTTACAATCTTCCATTCCAAATTTCTTCAACATTTACTTAAGATACTTGGTCTGAGATATAAAAATGCCATTATTACATTGATTAATTTTTAAACTAAGAAAAAATTGCATTTCACCAATCATTGAAATCTCAAATTCATTTTCCATTTCTTTAGAGAACTTCTTACTCATCTTGTCATTGCCTCCAAAAATGATATCATCAACAAAAACTTATATAATCAAGATTCCATCTTCATCAGTTCTTAAATATAAATTACTATATGCATTACCTTTCCTAAAACCAAGACAAAGTAAGTGCTTGTCCATCCTTGCGTACCATGCCCTCGGTGCTTGTTTCAGTCCATACAGTGCCTTCTTCAGCTTACAAACCATATTTTCATCATATATCAAAGGAAAACCATCAAGTTTCTCAATGTAAACTTCTTCTTCCAGGTCACTATTCAAGAATGCCAACTTCACATCCATCTGATAAACTTTAAAGTCTTTATGTGTAGCATAAGAAAGAAATAATCTCACACCTTCCAATCTAGCAACATGAGAAAATATTTCTTCATAGTCTATGCCTTCTTGTTGCGAATAACCTTTACATACAAGTCTAGCCTTGTTTCTTACCACTGTTCCTTCCTCGTCCATCTTGTTTCTAAAAACCCATTTAGTACTAATCACATTTTTGTTCTTAGGTCTTGGGACCAATTCCCAAGTATTTTTTTTATTTATCTGTTCAAGTTCTTCTTCCATAGCTTTAGTCCAAGATTCATCTCTACATGCTTCACCAGTAGTTTTCGGTTCAACTTGAGAAATCAAACAAATTTATTCTCTAGCTTTAGATCTAGTCATCATGCCCTTACTTACATCACCAATTATTTGATCTTCAAGATGGTTCTTCTTTACATACCTCAGTTTCTTAGGAGTCTTAGTAACCTCAATCAGTTCATCTTTGGTCTCATTTTCAATCATCAGAGGTTCTTTAGGTTCAACAGTAACTTCTTTCATTTCTATAATCTAACCACAGTCATATATTCTTTCCTAAATCTGAAACTTTTCATCTATCCTCACATTTGCACTTTCAATTAGCTTCCTCAATCTCATATTGTAACATTTATATTCTTTACTCTTAGTAGAGTAATGAAGAAAGATTCCTTCATCACTTATAGCATCAAAATTGCCTATCTCATCGTCTCTCTTGATATAACTTTTACTAACAAATATTCTAAAATATTTCACAGTAGGTGTATGATCAAACCATAATTTATAAGGAGTTTTACATGTACCTTCTCTGATCTAAATTTTATTCAAAGTGTAAACAGAAGTACCAACAACTTCTCTCCAATGAACATGTGATACATTACCTGCTAGTAGCGTAGTCCTTGAAACATCTAATATAGTTTTGTTTCTTCACTCAACAATCCCATTCTATTATGGTGTCTTAGGTGTTGATGTCTGTCTGAAAATTCCATGTTGTTCATAGTATGAATTGAATAACTCTGATGTAAACTCACCACCTTTGTCTGATCTCAAACACTTTATCTTCAGGCCAAATTCATTCTCAACTTTTGCTTTAAATAACTTGAACTTGTCAAATGCTTCAAATTTCTCTCTCAAATATGTAATCCACATCATCCTAGAAAAATTATCAACAAAAAGTATAAAGTACCTTTCACCATAGTATGATCTAGTTCTTGTAGGACCACACAGATCTGTATGCACCAGTTCCAACTTCCCTTTTTTTGAATAAGATTTAGTTTTAAAGGTGCTTCTAGTTTGCTTCCCCATAACACACTCTCTACACATAGTGTTAGATGGTTTCACAATCTTAGGTAGATCTCTTACTTGTTTTTTCATACTCGCCTTCAAAATATTATCAAAGTTAACATGACAAAATCTTCTGTGCCATAACCAACTATCATCAACCTTTGCAATAAAAAAAGAAGCTTCAAATGTGTTCAATTCAAATACATTGCCTCTAGATTTAGTACAAGATGCGATCAAGTCTCTTGATTTAGTTATGATAGAGCATTTTCCATCAATGAATTTCAATTGATTACCCTTGTCCACTAATTTTCCAACACTCAACATATTATGCTTAAGCCCATCAACATGTAATACATTATCAGTATTAGTCTTCCCATCCAGAGAAATAGATCATATTCCAATGATAATCTTAGGAGTATTGTCACCAAATCTGACAACACCACCATCATGTCTTTTCAAACTCACAAAATTATTTTTATCTCTAGTCATATGATGTGAACAACCACTGTCTATAACCCATTGAGATTTATTTTCAACACAAGATACTAAGGATTTTTCTTCATGCATAGGTTCATCATCCTTAATGGCAATAAATCCAATTTCATCATAGTCATCATCACCATCAGATACACCTTCACTAGAATAATAACATTCCTTGTCTTTTGAATACTTAGATTTTAATAATTTAGGTTTGTGCTTCGGAACTCTTGTAGGACATCTAGATGCAAAATGACCAATCTTGTTATATGAAAAACATTTCAAAGGTAATTTTCCTTCAAATTTGCCCTTACCTCTCTTTTCTCTTCTATAAATCAGTGCCACTACTTCATCTAGCTTTCTTTCTTCTTCCTGTATTTGTTCCCATTCTTCAATATATTCTGCAAGATCTTCTCTTAGATCACTACTGCTGGTGCTCACATTTCCATATAAGGTCTTTTTGTTCTTATGCACAGTCACATTGAATGTTGAATCAACCTTAGGTAAATAATCTCCCAATTTTGTGGCCTCAAAAGTAGTTAGCTTTCCAATCAACATCCCTCTAGTGAAGTTTAGTGTCAAAGGTATAATTTCCTTTTATAGCTTGTACTTTGGTTCTATATGCAGGTGTCAAAGATATGAGTATCTTTGGAATCACTTCTTTCTCACTATAAGTACCTCTAGAGTTTCTAATTCCAGTAACTACTTCAGTAATCCTCTGTCCATATGCCCTAATGTTCTCATCTTCCCTCATCTTCAGTGATTCCATCTTTGTCTTCCAGTTTTGTAGCTTTTCCTGTTTAGTAAACTTGTCTCCAATATAGAATGCTTCTAATCTTGTCTATATCTCATGTGCAGAATCCAAGTCTTTTACTTTTGTGAATTCTCCTTTAGAAAGTGCACTAATCAGTGATTCCCTTGCAACCATGTTACATGAAAATAACTTATTTTCATATTCAGTAGCCTTCTCCAAGTCATCTTCAATTTCTATTTTGTCATTCTTCTTTGTGATCATCCAGTAGTCAATTCCCAAACATAGAAAATGTGTTCTCATCTTGTTCTACCAACTGTCAAAGTTTTCAGGATCAAATTTTGGACTATCCTTCCTGTAGTAAGTCATCTTCAGGACCAGTAGCTGTGATACCAATTGTTAGGAATAACAGTCCACAAGGCAACTGAGAGGGGGGGTGAATCAGTTGTGATATATATTATTAAACTTTAAACTTTATAAACCAAAACTGCAATGCAAAAGACAACATAGTAAATGCCAACACCATAACACAATACTTTTTGTCGAGGAAACCCTGTTAAAGGTAAAACCCCGATGGGAATTAGCACCCACAAATAATGTACTGAGAGTATAATATCCCTATTAAAAGATTTAGCCCTGTTAGGAGCTTATTACAACATTACAGTACACAGTCCCTGTTAGGAGACAAACCCTGTTAGGAGTCAAAGAAAATTAGTAGGCTCATTGCCCATAGATACTGCCCAAAGAAGGTTAAAACCACCCTCAAGGATTTACAATCCAAACATGTGCATATAAGAAATATACAACCTAGTGAACTCTCTGATAGCAACTATCTTTGCTTGGTCAGTTCCAATGAAGTATAATGATCAACTCTGCTTTACATCCACCAGTCAAAAATCCTTGCAGCTTCCACAATTCTCAGTCTTTTAATCTCTACCACATCTTTCCAAAAGAAAAGATCTCATATATATATACCCTCTTATAATAATCCTTTAGGTTGGCCAATTAAGCTTTCCTAATATACAAATAATTGATTAGGTCAGCCAATTAAGGATTTCCAATATACGGATAATTATATAACCCCTTGCTAAGATACACACGGTACCTATTAAAATTAATCATCAAATACAATCCATCACATATATTTCTGGATTTGTAATCCATGCTCATATTTCATTTTATACACTATATGTCTGAAGTCGGCCACCAGATAGGTCTCCTCCAAAATATACACCACAGATGATGTCAGCAGTAATCACACAACAATCAAACTCAACCCATTATTCCAGCATATATTGGCTACCCACCAATAAGTTTGATTCATCTGAAATATCTTCACCAGAAAGATATACCCAAAACACAAAGACTTGATCTGTCCAGTATCACAGTTACAGTCCAGAAACCAGTCTTCACTAAATCAATTATAACATCCACAATATGTAACATAAAGCCAAATGATCTTAAAAATAAGGTCAACACACATCCTTCTTCATATATCCAACTTCTGTAGTTCTAATTCACTCGTACAATGTCCATACACTTCTGCCAGTCAAGTAACCAATCTGTCTTCTCCATAGAACCACATGTTGACATCAGTGACAAAACATGAATATCAATAGTATGATCAGTACCAAAACTAATATCATCCAAAAAAAGGGACCTCTAATTTTGTCACTAGGGGGAAAGAAACAAGGATAACCTTACAAGGAAGTGCTCCTAAACCTTTTGGTCCTACTCAAGAAACCACTTTGACAAAAAAAAAAAACCTTCTTCAATGAAGCCCTATAGCTTAGTGGATCAATTGCAAAATAAACCACCTCAAATTTCCATCTTGGAGATATTGAAACTCTTGCTTAATCATAAATAAATCTTGGAGAAAGCTCTTGTGGAAATGACCATTCCCTAAAACTTGGAGGAAGAAAGGTTTCAAAACATGGTGGGTCATCTTATTGCACCTCATTGTCTATCATTTTCCAACCAAGATGAAATGTCTATGAATAATCCTCAAAACCCCCCATTGCATATAGAGGACTTGATCCAAAATCAGTGTGTCAAAAGAGTCCTCATTGATGGAGGAGCTGGTCTAAATATTTGTACCTTGAGTCTAATTAAAGTTTTAGGGTTATCCAAATCATCCATTGATCCAAAGAAGCAAATCACTATCAAAGCTTATGATGAGGAGGAGAGGTCTTCCAAAGGAATAGTGGTTTTTCCCGTTCAAGTGGACCCAATAAAAAAGGATACTATTTGTGAAGTCCTAGATATGAATTTAACCTATAAAATATTGTTAGGGAGGCTGTGGATTCATGAAATGCAAGTGGTGCCTTCAACATATCACCAATGTATCAAGTTTCCATACATGGGTGAGGAAATTATTATTGGAGGAGACTCAAATACCTTTAAATATTGTAACATGGTGAAACCTATACATAAACTATTTATTCCACACAATAGAGAAGAAGCCATTTCTAGCGCAACCATTGAAGAAACTAAGGAAGAAGGTCCTAGTTCAAAATTTAATGCTAATTCTACCTCAAGTCACAATGAAGCTAACTCATCCACATTGACTAAGGGAAAAGAGAAGTTTAGTTTTGCGGGTAAAATTTCTAATGACATTTCGGTAAAAGTTTCTACTCCAAAGGAAGGAAGCTCGAAACCTTATAGGGTTGAAAGGGAAAAAGCCAAAGAAGACAATTATCAAAAGATGAGTTAAATGATGCACAAATTTGAGAAACAATGTAAATTCCATAAAAAGGGAGTGGGGGAATATTCTTTTTCATTATTTGACTTACCCACTTCTCCAAGGACACATGGAAAACCTTCTAGTTATCACCCACCTGTAAAGTACAATTCCCATTTTGTGAGAGAAAGTGATCAATCAACCTTAGAGAAAGAATACAATGAAGTATTTCAATGACTTTACAAATATGGAGATAGTACAAGTGTTCCAATTGAGAGAGTTCAACATGTTAACATTCAAACTGACCAATATGGAAAAGATTTCCAAATCATGAAAAAGATGGGTTACAAGGGAAGATGACCCTTAGGAATAAGAAAAAAAGGCTTGTTATAACCCATTCAACCTCCTTGGAGATCCAAGGATGAAAAATCAGGTATAGGATATCAAGAGCAAGGAAGTAGTTCAAGCAATATCCATGATTCCTATGAACATGTACATATGTTAGGATCTAAAAGTGAAGATGACTCTGATGAATATGAATGGGATTCTTTATTCGAAGCTTCTTGTCATGACAAGGAAATATATGTCATCCATACATATGCTCCTATAGCTAGTACAATCAAACAAGCCAATATGGACCAAGGATCAAATTATACACAAGTGCCAAATGATTCTCAAGAACCTAATGTAGGCTAAGCATCAAGTGAAAATCAATGGGTAGGTGAACCATGGGTGCCTTTGTGGGGAGGAGATTTGAACATTAGGTTAAATCCACAAGCATTTTATCCAATAGAAATCCAAGAGGACTCAAGTGAAGAGAATTTTGATCCAACTTCTATGGAACACCTTGAACAAGCTCATGTCATTGACTTAAGCAATACATTGTATGAACCCTCGAACAAAGTCATGTCCTTAAACCCCATGAATGAAATCTTACCCAATGAATCCCTATCTCTTATCCATCCTAAAATTATTGATTGGGATTTTTCTGAACCAAATAACATACTTTTTTTCCCTAATGATAATACCATGGCCCTATACCTCAATGCAGTTGAACCATCTTCCACTAATGAACTTGATACAAGCATGGTTATGGAAGAAAGTGTACAATCTCTCAATCCACAAGGCAAAAAGAAAAAAAATAAAAAAATGAAATGTTCTAGTGGTGAAAACCACCATGTGGAAGTGCTAGATCCAAAAAAAGAAAAAATAAAGGACTTTTTCAAAGGTGAAAACCCAATTGTGACACCTAAGGAAGAGAGATTGGACACCTTTCCCGAACATGAAGAGGAAAGACCTCCCATGTTAATTGAACCAACATAAAGGGTTAATATTGGAACGGATAATTGGAACCCAAGTTCATACATCTTGCAACATATTTAACTCCAATGGAAAGACATGATTTCATCAAATTCTTCCAAGAAAAGAAAATCAATTTTGCGTGGTCTTATGCAGATATAGCGGGATTAGATCCTAGTTTCATAATGCATCATCTCAATGTGAAGATCAGAGTAAAACCAGTTTAGCAAAAACTAAGAAAGATGCATCCTCACATGGCTTTGTTGGTCAAATTGGAATTATAGAATTTATTAAAAGTTGGATTCATAAGGTCATAGCCTATGCGGAATGAATTTCAAACATTGTACTGATGACTAAACATGACAAGTCCATCTGAGTAGGAACCAATTTTAGAGACCTCAATCTTGCTTGTCCTAAAGATGACTTTCCATTACCAAGCATTGATGCTATAATGGATTTGACAGAGGGACATTTCATGTTCTCTTTAATTTACAGATTTAGTGGCTACAACCAAATCAGGATAGCACCTGAAGATCATGAGAAAACTACTTTTACTTTCCCTTGGGGTACTTTTTGTTGCAACGTCATGCCCTTCAACCTTAAAAATGCTGGAGCTACATATCAAAGGGAAACGACTAAAATTTTCCATGACATGATGCACACATTTCTTGAAGATTATGTGGATGCAATTTTGGCCAAGAAACATGAAAGACAAGATCATATACCTATTTTAGAGAAAATATTTACAAGATTGGAACAATTCAAAGTTAGGTTAAATCCTAAAAAGTGTGCATTTGGTTCAAGAAATTATAGAGATGGAAACACCAAAGAACATTAGCCAAATGAGATCATTTCAAGGAAGGCTTCAATCCATTAGAAGATTTATATCTCAATTGGTGGAAAAATGTTATTCTTTCACCTGGTTATTATACAAGGATACCATCTTCAAATGGGATGATCAATGTGAAGAAAATTTTACACTCTTGAAGACATACTTAATGAATCCACCTATTTTGATGCCACCAATCAAAGATAAACCCTTATTATTGTACATTTCAACAATATAACATTCTTTGGGGGGTTCTATTAGCACAAGAAGATTATAATGGTAAAGAAAGAGTAATCTATTACCTAAGCAGGACCTTGGTTAAATATGAATTAAACTACAGTATCATGGAGCGCGCATTCTTAGCAGTAGTTTTTTCTTCCCAAAAGCTACAAAATTATATGTTGGTACACAAGGTCAAATTGATTGCTAAGATTGATCCTCTCAAATATTTACTTAGAAAAATAGCTCTCACAGGAAGGATAGCTAAATGGGTGATGATATTAAGTGAGTTTGATATTGAGTATGTGGATTGCAAAGCCATTAAAGGACAAGTAATAGAAGATCAATTGGAAGAGAATCCCTTAGTTTCAAGTCATCCTATTCAAATAGAGTTTCCAAATGCAGAAATAGTGAACGTGGAAGCAAAAACATGGAAGGTGTATTTTGATGGATCCTATACCCAACTGACAAACTATAACTAATTGAATATTTGAAGATGATAAGTTGATGATCACCGAGTTGCAGAAAGTAAATGAAAGACATTAAATTAGTTAATGTATTGTATTTTCATTGATATCAATCTATTATGTTATGATTTCTCATACACATGTTGTAACAACACTTGAAGATCTAAAGAGACAAAGTTTTTGTTATCGGTAAAGGTATACACCAAGTGACAGAGTTACACGAGGAAAAATGAACCTTGAGTAGTTCACAGTGTTGCCCGATGAATAGACAACATTGATAGACAGTGTTACTTGAGAGACATAGTGGTACCCAAGAACAGTGTTACCCGAGATTAGTAGTAACCGAGATCGATTGTATCTGAGCAAGTGCTACCGAGAAAACTAAGAGTTGATGACCAAAATCAACTGGAGTTAGGAAATGACAAAAATACTTAGTTGGAAGGAGCTATACTTAGAGTTAACTGATTGATTACTTTGTTTTCATCGATCAGATAAACTAAGGATAAAAATAATATTTAAAAGCTAATTTTATTCACAATTTTCAAGGAGAAATCTATGGAATAAAACTAAAGCAAAGCTTTAAATATTAAAGCAATTCATGGCAAGATTTGTGGATCAAGAAGAAATCTACGTCAAGAACAAGAAAGACAAGGAGATTGAATGGTGAAATCATGTCTATATAAAGAGAAAAGTAATTCATTATGAAAGGAGGAATAGTGAATATAATTATGGTGAAGATAGAAGTATTCATGCAGATCTGATCATACAGGCTGAAGAACAGAGCCAAGAATTCTGTAGTCACCAAGCTCACTTCAGAAGAGTGAAAATTTTGGGTTACCTATCCGAAGTGGTTTTTCCCTTAATAGGGTTTCCACGTTAAAAAATCCATGTGTCAAATGTGTATATGGTTCATTAATTTGATGTTTTTCTTTACACATTACTAAAATAGGATTGGTCAGTAAACACTAAGTTTAATTGCTGCTACTCAGTAAAGGCTAGTAAAAGATTAAAAAAATATTCACTGAGCAGTATATATATGTTAGAATTACTTAAAGGAATACATCTTGTAGGAATGAATGATAACTGAAGGCATTATATTTTGGATATAAGTTTTTGTTGGATTATTGGATTAATTTTTGAGGCCACTGATTCACCCCCCTCTGAATTATTTTAACAATTGGTATCAGAGCTAGTCTTCTTGGAAGAGAGTTTAAAGACTCAAGATAAATATCACAAGATGAGTAAAAGGGATGTACCTAAGTTGAACAAAGACAAATTTTCATTAGGGAAAAGCAGGATAAGACTCCACCTATCAGGTATTGGAAATGATGTCACACAATACTTTGATACTGAATATGCTGCACTGACAAGACCTCTAACTGTTGATCAATTGAGAGACAGACATGAACACAATTCTACGATGATAGACATTTCTTCTTCACTATCCGATGCTGAATTTGAAGATGTCAAATCATGCACCACTGCAAAGCAAATGTGGGACAAACTCAAGCTAGTACATGGAGGAGATAAAAATGTGCTGAGAGATAAAGGTGAAAGCCTAAGAGGAAAGTTTGGTGACCTAAGAATGAAAGAAGGAGATAACATCACTCAGTACAGTAGCAAAATCAAAGAAGTTGTTAATTATATTCAAGGAGTAGGAGGTGTAATTGAGGAAGAAATAGTGGTAAGTAAAATTCTGAGAACCTTACTACCTGTTTATTCTATTAGAGTATCTACAATTCAAGAAATGAGAGCAGTGGAAAATAAAAATGTTACTCTTGATAGTTTGATTAGTAGACTTATTTCATTTGAGATGAATAACTATGACAACAGTGTCTTACCAACTATTGAGTCTGCATTCAAATCTTCTCTGAAGATAATTAAATCAAGTCATAAACACACTATGGGAAATGAAAGTGAAAGTTATAGTGATGAACAAGAACTTGATGAAATTGAAGCACTAATGGCTAGAAGATTGCATAGAGGAAAAGGTAGATACAAAGGTAAATTACCTTTGGTATATTTTAATTGCAAAGAAATTGGACACTTTGCTGCTAGATGCCCTAAAAAGAGAAAAGATGAAAGAAAGAATGAAAGATCTTATAAAAAGAATTTTTACAAAAGTGATGACTGAGACTACAAAAGCAACCAACACTTTGATAGAAGAGATAACCAAAACTACAAGGAAAAAGGCAAGAAGACTTGTTACCTGGTTGAGAACAAAGCTGAAAATACTAACACTGAATCTAATGGAGATGTTGAGGTAGTATTTGTTGCTATGAAGGATGATTCAGACGAAGAAGAAATGTATGTTGAAATTGCAATCATATCTAAGGTTATTAAAAATGATGTTTGGATTATTGATAGTGGCTGTACTCACCACATGATTGGAGATAAAGAAAGGTTTGAAACTTTTTAATATTACAATGGTGGATCAGTTAAGATGGGTTATGACTCACCTTGTCCAATTGAAGGAAAAGGAACAATCATGTTGAATAATCTGATCAGATGTGAAAATGCATATTGGGTGGAATGAATTAACTATAATCGATTGAGTGTTTCACAGATGAATGACACAGGTTACCGAGTTTCATTTAAGAACAAAAAGGAAAAGATCTATAATGGAAGAGGAAGGTTGATTGGTACTGGTGAATAGAAAAAAGGTAACCTATTTTATCTTGATGATATTAAGACCAATTATTTATTGGATAAAAATGAAGATATTTGGTTATGGCATAAAAGGTTATGTCATGTGAATTTTGACAACATGGTTAGGATAAGAAAGAAAAGAAAAGTAAGAGGCTTACCGAGCATGTCAAAGCCCAACCATGTCAAGTGCAAGAATTGTCAAAAAGGTAAAATGGAAAACTCTAGTTTCAAGAGAAAAACCTACACATCTAAAGCTATTATGGAATTAGTCCATACTGAATTATGTGGACCAATGAGAACAAAGAGCTATTATGGTGATAGAGACTTCATTCTATTTGTTAATGATTATTCTAGAATGATGACTGTCATGTTCTTAAAAGAGAAATCAAAAGCATAAAGCTATAATTGAAAAACAAAGCGGAAAGGAACTGAAATGTCTAAGATCAGATAGAGTACAAGAATTTATTTATGAATAATTCACTAACTTTATAATGAGCATGGAATTACAAGACATGTGTCTGCACCGAGACCACCACAAAAAAATGGGATTACTAAAAGGAGGAATATATCAATTGTTGATTTTTCCAGAACACTGATGATTGAAAAAGACATCACACAAATATTCTGGAGAGAAGCTATAAGTACTGCTGTCTATACATTAAACCAAGTTCAATTGAAGAAAGGCACCAATAATACACCTTATGAGCTATGGTATGGTTACACACCAAATGTGAGTTATTTTAGAATTTTTGGAAGTCAATGTTATATATTGAAGGATGAGAGAAATGGAAATCTTGACTCCAAAAGTGATAAAGGAATATTTCTAGGATATTCTACCAAAAGCAAAGCTTATAAATGTCTTAACAAATCTTCTAACAAAATCATTGAAAGTGCAAATGTTAAAGTGGATGAATTTTCTGAGAAAAATGACAAAGAAAGAATAAAGGAACCAGAAGATGAAAACATATTTGTCTATAGTGAAGAACTTGACACTCTGCCTGAGAAACAATATATCGCTACCGAGTGACAGAAAAATGCAACCGAGAAACAAGTTTCACACACCGAGAATAAGGAAAATGCTCACAATGATGAATCGAGCGATGAAGATCAAAATGAAGGTCAAAATGATGATCATAATGATGAACAGATATATGATCCTATACTTCTAAGTATGTTAGAAGAAACCATCTATAGGAATATATCATTGGAGACAAAAGAGCTGGAATGAGAACAATAAGTCACTAAACACTAGATGTTTGATTTGTGATTTCGAGCCTAAATCTGTTAATACTGCACTTGAGAATAAAGAATGGGTTAGTGAAATGAATGAAGAAATTGAATAGATTGAGAAGAAAAAAACATGGACATTATTACCTAGACCGAGTGACAAAAATGTCATTGGTACCAAATGGATATTCATAAAAAAACTAAATGAGAATGGAGAAGTCACAAGGAACAAAACAAGACTGGTATGCAAAGGGTATGCACAAGAAGAAGGTATTGAATATGGAGAAACCTTTGCACCCTTTGCTAGAATAGAAGGAGTAAGAATTATACTTGCTTATGTTGCTTTCAAAGGATTCAAAGTATACCAAATGGATGTTAAATCTGCATTTTTGAATGGAATACTAGAAGAGGAGATATACATTAAACAATCCTAACAAGAGGAATATGGTTTGTAGACTACACAAAGCCTTGTATGGGTTGAAAAAAGCACCGAGAGAATGGTACAAAAGACTTCACTCTTATCTCATTAGTATTGGATTTGTAAGAACAAGTGATAATAATAATCTGTATTTGAAAGGAGATACTGATGATAAGATATTGATTTCTTAAATATTTGTTGATGATATCATATTTGTAGGTAATGATATGTTATGCAAATCATTTGCTGAAGAAATGAGAAAATAATTTGAGATGTCAATGTTTGGAGAGATCAAATTTTTTCTTGGGCTACAGATTCTACAACAGGATGAAGGCATCTACATCACATAATCCAAATACATCAAAGAAGTTTTGAAGATATTCAATATGGAAGACTCCAAAATAGTTGGAACACCTATGGAAACCAAATGCAAATTGACAAAGGGAGACAAGACAACCAAGGTAAATTATACCTTATATAGATCTATGATTGGAAAACTAATGTATGTTGTACATACTAGACCAGATATAGCACATGTAATTGGTATAGTTGCAAGATTCTCTGTTAATCCCAAAGAATCACACATGACTATTGTTAAAAGAATTTTGAGATATCTAAAGAATACATTAGACTATGGTTTGTGGTATAATAAAGAAGACAAATTTGAGCTACAAGTCTATACCGATGCTGATTGGGCTAGAAACATAGATGATAGAAAGAGCACAATAGGAGGAGCATTCTTTATGGGTGACAGACTTGTCACATAGATAATTCAAAAGCAAGGATGCATATCACAATCAACTGCAGAAGAAGAATATGTGGCTTCTGCTACAAATTTCTCTAACATTGCATGGATCAAGCAATTACTGAAAGGTATAAATATGAATATTCTTGAACCAGTAATTATCTATTATGATACATTACTTGAGGGAACAAGTACAAGAGAAAGAGGTGATACTAGAATATATACAATCAAAAGAAAATTTAGCAGACATATTCACAAAGCCATTGCGCAAAGATACATTTGAGTACTTGAGGAAGAGACTAGGGGTCTGACCCTTATCTACTGGTCACTAAGCTGACTTGGAGGTTGCATCAACCTACACATTATCAAAAAATCAATCATGTTTATGCAAGGAAAGAAATGGACTGCAATGATATATTGGTACACAGAAAGGTACTTATCTACACCAAACACTAGAGATAATGTTGACTACTACAGAGCTGTATTGCTAATGGACAGAAGAATTCAATGATATATTTAAGTTTGGCATTGGTTTCAAAGGGAGAGAGATATTAAAATATGAAATATCTATTATGATCATCCAAAGGGAGAGAAGAGAAATATCCATTAGGGAGAGGAACAGTCAAAGGGAGAGAAAACATTAGAGAAAGATTCAAAGAAAAAACCATCCATCCAAGGGAGATAATTGGAGAAAAGTTAACACTACATATCTATCCATAAAAGGGAGAAGAGATTCTACAACAAAGGGAGAAACAGAAGCAGAAGACAAAATTGCTACATTTATCCATTGAAGGGAATGAAGAAAGGAAAGCACTCTACAAGAATCAAATCTAAGATAGAAGAGCTTACCAAGAGTCAGACATTTGAATTGGTTATAAAACAATAAGTTTGGTATGTTATGACATATTTCATAATGTGTTGATAGTATGTTTCCATCAATGCCAAAGGGAGATATTGATGAACTATAACTGATTGAATGTTTGAAGATGATAAGTTGATGATCACTGAGCTGCAGAAAGTAAATGCAAGACATTAAATTAGTTAATGTATTCTATTATATTGTCATTGATGTCAACCTAATATGTTATGATTGATCATGCACATATTATCACAACACTTGAAAATCTAAAGAGACAATTTTTTTGTTGTCGGTAAAGGTATACATTGAGTGATAGAGTTACCTGAGGAACATTGAACCCAAAGTAGTTCACAGTTTTTCCCAACGGACAGACAACACCGATGGACAGTGTTACCCAAGAGACACAGTGGTACTTGAGAATAGTGTTACTCGAGATCAATAGTAACTAAGATTAGTTGTACCTGAGCAAGTGTTACCGAGAAAACTAATAGTTGAGGATCAAAATCAACTGGAGTTAGGAAATGAAAAAACTACTTAGCTGACAGGAGCTATACTTAGAGTTAATTGATTGATTTCTTTGTTTTCATCGATCAAATAAACTAAGGATAAAAAGAAGATTTAAAAGATAGTTTTATTCACAGTTGTCAAGTAGAAATCTACAGAAAAAAACTAAAGCAAAGCTTTAAAGATTAAAGAAATGCATGGCAAGATTTGTGGATCAAGAATCAATCTACGTCAAGAACAAGAAAGACAAGGAGATTCAATGGCAAAATAATGTCTATATAAAGAGACAAGTAATTCATTATGAAAGGAGGAATGCTGAATATAATTCTGGTGAAGATAGAAGTCTTCATGCAGATATGATCATACAGGATAAATAATAGAGCCATGAATTTTGCAGTCACAGAGCTCACTTCAGAAGAGTGAAAATTTTGGGTTACCAGTCCCAAGTGGTTTTTCCCTTAACAGGGATTCCACATTAAAAAATCCATGTGTTAAATGTGTATATGGTTCATTAATTTGATGTTTTTCTTTACACATTACTAAAACAAGATTGGTCTGTAAACACTAAGTTTAATTGCTTCTACTCGGTAAGGGTAGGAAAAGATAAACAAAATATTCACCGAGGAGTATATATATGTTAGAATTAATTAAAGGAATACATCTTGTAGGAATTAATGATAACTGAAGGCATTATACTTTGGATATAAGTTTTGGTTGGATTATTGGATTAATTTTTGAGGCCACTGATTCACCCCCCTTCTCAGTTATTCTAACACCCAACATGGATCAGGAGTTGACATTTGTTGATCACACCTCAAGGATATACTATTCCTAAATCTTACAAACTCTTATTTCTATGTACCAATAACATTGCATAATATGAGGCTTTAGTCATTGGAATCAAAATGAATTTATAATGGAATGTGATAGAATTACAAGTATATAGAGTTTCACAACTAGTCATTAATAAAATTAATGATGAATACCAAAACAAAGATGACAAGTTGATACCTTACAAGAGGATGACAGATGATCGGAAAAAGTACTTTGTTTTGATTACCTTTGAACAAGTTCCAAGAGACAAGAATAGGGTAGTAGATGCCATGAATACTCTAGCTTCATTACTTCAACTACCAGATATGAGTTCTTGGTGGAGGAATTGGTAAAACCTGCATTTGACTTACCCAAAACCAAACTCATTTTCCTATTAAATGGACATGAATCACCTTGGTATGGACCTATATTTATCTATCTTAAAAACCAAGTCTTACCCTTGGACCAAACCAGAACCCAAAAGAGACATTTCATATGCCAAGGAACCTATTATACTATCTTATCCTACACATTGTATCACAAAAGTCTTGGTAGAACGCTACTTAGGTGTCTAGATGATGAGGAGTTGAAATTATATTTACATGATGTTCATGAGGGTATTTGTGGGCCTCATTCAAGTGGGTTGAGCTTAGATAAGAAAATCCTTCACATGGGTTACTTTTGGCCAACCTTAGAGAAGGATGCTTGTCAATTTGTCAAAGTGTGTCAGAAATGTCAATATCACGGAGATATGATTCATGTGCCCACATAAGAGCTACACCCAATAATTACACCATGAACTTTTTATCAATGGGGATTTTATCTCATTGGGATGATTTATCCACCCTCATCCAATGGTCATAAGTACATTATAACTGCAACCAAATACTTTACAAAATGGGTAGAAGTTGTGCCATTAACAACTACAATAGGTAAACAAATCTCCATCTTTATTCTAAACCACATCATTTGTTGATATGGTATTCATCATGCCTCATAACAGACAATGGAAAGAAATTCAAGAATAAGGATGTGGATGAATTGTGTGAGACATTTCACATTACACACCATTCTTCTTCAATTTATTATCTTCAAGGAAATGGTCAAGCCAAAGCAAAAAATAAGAACATCCTTAAGATATTGAAGAGATCGATTGATAATTTAGGAAGGAATTGACATGTACAATTAATTCCAATATTGTGGGCCTATAGAAAGAGCATTAGAACACCAATGGGGGCAACACCATTTTCTTTGGTCTATGGAGCAAAAGTTGTTTTAGCTTTAGCGGTTGAAATATCATCTTTGAGAGTATCCTTGCAAGGGTTGATAACTGATGAGGATTATAGGGTTGCAAGACTTCAAAAATTGGAACTATTAGAAGAACATCAAAGCTTATGAACACTTGAAAGTGTACCAAAACTAAATTTCAAGGAACTACAACAAGAGGATAAAACCTAGAGCATTTCAAGTGGGAGATTTAGTGGTGAGAGAGAACCCTAAGAATCAAGAAGAATGAGAAAATAAAGGGAAATAGGAACAAAATTAGCTAGGACCCTTTGTTATTACTTATTCTTTTGGCACGAGAACATACAAGTTGGCTGATTATGAAGGAGATGAGCTACATGAACCTATCAATAGCATTCAATTGAAGAGGTTTTACAACCAAGTAGATGAAAGTGTATAGGTTGAAAGAGTATCATCCAAAAGTGTATTAGATGAGATTAAAATCATTCCTTGTACATGAGAAAAGTTCAAAATCCAAAAAAATGAGAAAGATCAAAAAATTCAAAAATAATGGAAAAGAAGAAAATCATAAAATGAGGAAAATTGAGCATGAAGAAAGCAAAAAAATTCAAAAGATCCAAAAAAAGTTGTCTTGGTGAAAACCTAGCAAATAGGTGCCTTCATGATAAAAAAAAAGAAACAAATAAAAATCAAGAAAAAAATTGTATAAGAGAAAAGTACATTGGTGAAAACCTAGCAATAGGCGCCTTGGTAGAAAAAAAAGGAAAAAAAGAGAAAAACAACAATAAATTCAAAAAGTGAAAACCTGGCAAACATGCACTTTTTGATCCCTTAGGTCTTTCCTTGTTTCATTTGTACATATTGTATTTTCCATCTCATTGTATATATCCTTGCATCCGTCATTTGTACATAGTCATAATAAAGTCTTTGAGCTTCATTGTTAAAGCCTTTGTCACATATCAGTTTTCATTTGCCCAGATTTACACATGGTTTCATATTCACTTGGGGGTAGATTGGGTTTTCATAAATGGATTCAATAGTGACACCTTTGGGTCACATAACATGATATATTTTCAAAACTTCAACGGCTAGACATTTTTTGAACCCTTGATCTATATCATTGTTCAACCCAAGCATTCAATCTTGAAACTTGATCCTTCAACTTCATGACCTTATTATCAGGATTAAAATTTGACAAAACCTAACAGATCAGAATGGATGGAATTCTATTGAAACATATCGATACAATACAATCACTTGAATTTTTTTTATGAGGTTAATCAAGTCATGTTCTTTTTATCTAATCAATGATGTTTCGACTAGATTGGCAATGATGAAGACATGATATTTTTCTTATTTTTGTGTGACTATTTTGAGGAACATCCACCAAAATATGTGAATTCGTCTAATGCCACGGTCATCAAAGAATCATTAAGGACATTCATATATGGAGGGTGTTTGACCTTTGTTTGTTTATGCAAATAGATAACTTGGATATTTGGATTTGTCATATCTTAATACCAACATCTAATTGCAACATTGAGTCTAATGAAACTGGTATTCAGACTCCCATAGTTGGATTTTTCAACTAGTGGAGGTTGTACTAGTTTAAATTGATTAAATTTCAATGAAAGAAGTATTCATATTCTCATGGTGTGGTTATCCAATAAGTGATGATTGTGCTTACTCCTTTTGCATTTCTTTTGCAAAGACAAAGTGACAGTTAGTTGCATTTCATTCTTAGATTAATTGCATTTCAGGATTTCCTAAGTTCAAGGGGGTTAATGATTCAAAGAGTTGATATCAACTATCTTGTTCAAATAAATTATGGAGACTTTATTGTGAATTTAACTTTGCATTCATTAATGATTAAACATTATTTACAAGTTATACATCATTAAACATTATACATTATCCAAATCCATTATAACCATTTCATCATTCACATATAGGTGCATCTCATTGATATATTATATTATCAAAATATGAATAATAATAATAATAACATATATTCATTAAGTACATTGCATTTACCATTTAAATTTTCATACATCCTAAGTTACAAGCATTTAGAAATAAACTTGCATACATTTTCATTCATCTAACTATGTCATATATAAGGCATTGCATCAATAGTATGTAAAATAAAGTACATCATAAACATCATATAGAATCATATCATCACAGAATGTCTCATATATCATATCATGGAAATCAACAATGATCAAGTCATCATAAAAAATGCAAATCAAATGTCTATCATATAAAAGCTACATCATAGCAAGATGGTACATCAAAGTCCTGATCAAAATCAATACATTTGATACATAAAAAACAATGCATGTGATCCAATGATTTGTCGATATCAATCATAACCCTCTAGGGGCACCTGATGCATCTCCCGTCCCTGTGTCACCTATACCACCTGTACCATCTGGATCTCTATCTAATGATCTATCATGAGAAGTGGGGGAGCTCGACTAGAAATAGCACCACTAGCTATTTGATCCATCTTGGCCATAAATGCCTGCATTATAGCTCCAAACTAATCTATCCCAATGGTAACTCTTGTAACCACCCTAATTTGGTCTTCTTTGACCATATACCTTATTTTACCTAAGTGTGATCATACCCCTAATTATGCCAAGACAATTCTTCAATTTACTGGCATAATTCATTTAAATCAAATTTAATCTCCTAAGTGATTTAATCACTAAATTACATTAATTACCTTAGCCAATTAAATCAAATCAATTCAATTAAATCAAAAACCAATCAAATACATGGCTAAAGTAATTAATAAAAAGGAATTAAATAAATCCTAATTACAACTCCATATTTGCAAAAGGGAAAGTCAATTCCCTAGCCAATGAGAGTTAAATCACTTGGATCACCTCACATGGATCACCAAAGATTCAATCTCCACCTTTTTTCCACTTTCAATCCTAACCTCTCATTCATCAAATTATTCTATAAATGGAATGAATTTCAAGCTCAATGGGCCCCTAATTCTTGATTGTTGAAAGAAAACTTATGCTGCTCTTATTTTCATAGATCTTAATGCATTTTAGCTCTCATTTTCTTAGAATTGTTATAATCTTTCACTTTGGAGCTTTAAAATCAACATTTCTTGAGAATTTAGATTCAATTATTTCAAATCTTCGATTCTAAGCTTGTATATGTCACTGATTAATGCATAATCTGAGGGTAATTATAGCATTCTTCAAACTCTTCTTATATAGGAAGCAATAGGTCAATTTTAGTGATTGATATGCTTGCTAACTCTTACTTTTCATGTTATTTCACTAATATAATGACTTATTGAAGTGTTGTGTTGCAGAAAATAGGTACACAAAATAACACACACATTTCAGGCGCCCACTGTGGGGTAGATCCTTGGATTTTACCTCACTTTCTCTTCATTTTGACTGATTGGTATTCTCTATTTTTTAGGTATAGAGACGCCTTTAGTCACCAAGGCTCACATATGGGAAATGACATCGCATTGAGGAAATAGGATCCCATCCTAGATCTTAGAGCTCATATCTGGGGAATCCCATATCACATTTGGTAAAGGCTCGCATCCCGTATATCTTGTGTCGCCTTTTGTGCAAAGCATCACATCTGGGAAAGGGTATCACATACAGGGTTTCTAGGATCATATTTGGGAAAGGCAATCACATCTGGTCATTTGATTTGAAAATTAAAATGACTAACCACTAATCTTTTGACCTTTCTTGCTTTTGTCCTTTAAGAAGCCTAGCTTTTGATTGCAGATTGCTGTTAGAGCCTTTTTTTCTCAAAAAGGTGGAGAGAAATTACTAACTTGTTGTTTGCAGGTGGTTTAAAGGTTTCATTTAATTTTATTTGTTCAAATATTTGAAACTAAGAATTTTTTCCAATTATTTAATAAATCAATTAGAGGATTATGCTCTTTTCCTTTAAGGAAAATCAAAAACTCAAAAGTTGATTTAGGATTTGAGAAGAATTTGTGGGATAATTGAATAAGGAAAACTATCATTGTTTAATTCCTTTTGGAAAAGTAATTGAAAAACAAAAAGAATTAAATATTGTGGATAAATGAACAAGTTTCATTGTATAATTCCTTTGGATAGTAATTGAACAACACAAAGCACTAAATCTTGTGGGAGAAAGAATAACTCATTGTCTAAATTTGGAGAAGAAATTGAACAAGCAAATCACCTAACATTGAGGAATTTGAACAAACAATATTTGCTTTTTGAGTACTTTGTGCTTTCATAAATTAGGAATTTTAAAATCAAACTTAAGATTATCACTTAGTCTCAATAGAGAAGTTGATCTTCCTTCCAAGTGGAGGAATCAAAGACTCGCCATGGGAGATTGAGTTTTGAGTGAAGTCGTTTGAGGGAAAGAACTTGCTTGGAGTGTTTGTGGGACAAAACACCATGGAATAGGAGAGTATGATCTTCTTTTGAAGAATTAGAAATCTAGAAATCCTAAGCTCGCCAATCCTTTGTTATGATTTCAAAATATTAGAGGGCCTACCGGTTGAGGAAAAAATCTCCCGGGATGACCCAAGTGAGGATAGGTTTTATACCAACCCTTCCAACTCACTATAAATAATTGCTTCCTTGTAGGCCAAAGCCTCAGAAGACGTGATTAGTTTTGTTCCTAGAATTTTGACATCATTCTTTGAACATGCTTGGGTGTGTTTAGAGAGGATCCACTTGAATCTTGCCTGTGAGACTACACACATTTGAGTACTCATAGGGATATACGCCTCAATTTTGCCTTGTGCAATTCTTTGGGAGACAGTGCCCCATCATAATAAACACTTGTAGTCAAATTACCTGATTCATGTCCAAAAGGGTGATAATCTTTGTGCAAGGAAAATAGTAATTGCCCCAAGATACTCGTCATTTCTTTCCCTCACTTTCATTTTGAGTTGGCTAATACAACATCATAATGAGAGCCATTACATGCTTGGTGATGGCTGTATTTTGATTAGCATGTGTGTACCTGAGTCTACGAGCAAATATTTTCATTCTATGCTTAGAAACTAGGGAATATGGAAAGTGTTTTTATCACCCTTAACAAAGGAAAATTGCTTGATGTTATTTAAACTCACTGAAAAGATAACTCCAAAAACAAGCAATAATATTCATTCCCTGACATACAAGTTGTTTTCAACTCATTGGAAAGTCTCAGAAAAACCTTACTATCAAAAAAAATTTCACATACTTCGAGACAAAACAAGAAAAACATGACAAACCATCAAAGGCTCATTTATGGTCTATCTTAGGTCACTTCTGGTTGTATTAGCTCACATCTAGGGTAAAGGCTCATTTTTGGTCATTTTTTCCTCACATTTAGGGAGAAATCTCGCATGCTGTATTTCAAAGCTCGCATACAGGATTTAAAAGCTTGCATCTGGTTAAACAAAACCTCTCACTCAGTGTGTCACATCTAGGATAGTGGGCACTTGCAGAGTTGTCTCTCAAATAAATTCAGTATATTTGGATACCCCTTTGGCTCTTTAGTCTAGTCCTGTTGCTTTTTCTGGTCTGCCAGTCACTGTTTCAAAACTTTTTCAAAAGTCTACCTTGCATGTCCTTTTGGGTTCTAACAATTGGTCTCAAAATGTGTGGTCTACTCACTTCTCAAAACAACTTGATTCCCAACTCACTATCAGGTAATTCTAACCCTCTGATGCTGGAGTCATTCACTTACATAAAAAAAACAAAAAACAATCCTTTACTACTTGGACACAATTACTTGGACAATTTGAGACTCTACTTGACACTATTGGAAACCTTTTGACATAGTTGAGATTCAACTTCATGTTTAACACAAGACGCAACAAGTATCTTGTTGAAAAATCAGAAGTACCTCCTAGATTACTACAATTTCAACAAGGAGAAACATCTTGTAATCCCTTATTTGACACAGAATCACTCGCAATGGACGATCCTCAAAATGAATGGAGTAATGCTTTTGAAGAATAAAAAAATGACCAAAACCAAAGACATGAAGACAGTAGTAGTGAAGAATAAATACACATAACTCATCATTTGTTTGACTCGGATAGTGATGGAGACGTACCCGAGGAAGAGTATAACAGACTCAGAGAAAGTATAAAATTCCAAAGGACATTGGAAAAGATCATTGGTGAAGACAAGGATAAATAATTTTTACATCTATCATCCCTTGGATTCAAACTACCTAAAGAATATGATGTTGAAAGACTAAAGGAAATAAAGATACCAACCCCTATCTCTATTCTCACCAAACAACTGACCTTAATGCAAGCCAAAATTGCAACAATCAAACAAGAGAAGGTCAAACCAACAAAAAAATGCTCTTTGGACCACATTTGTCCATTTCCTTTTGACAAGAGTATCAACATGATTCCATTTCCTCCCAACATGCAAAGGCCCAAATATGATAAGTATATAGGAGAGACTGATCCACATGACCATGTGAGAGATTTTTGTACTCTAAGCATATAGTACATGCACGAACCTACCTACCTAATGAGGATATTTCTGGGAAGTTTAGGAAGATATGCTATGGAGTGGTTCTCCAAACTCACAACAAAGGTGACATATTTTGAGGAGTTAATACAACATTTTATTCAACATTACTCCTACAATATACAACATGACGTAACCATGATGGACTTATGTAATAAAAAACAAAGAACCAGTGAATCCTTTACACAATCCTTTACACACTTTTTATAAAGGTGGAGGAAAATATTTTCTAGGTACTCAAGAGCTATTCCCAAATTACAAAAGATGGAAATCTTTATTAACAACTTGATACCTTAATTAAACTATGATTTGCAAATGCAAGATTCACCTAGCTTTGATAGGATGATTAAAAAATGCCATCCATATTGAAGAGGTCGTGGTTAAGAAAGGAGAAATCACACACCAAAGTGATAGTAAATCTACCAACTACAACAACAAGCCTAAGTGGTGGAAAAAAAACAAGAATGTTGTTAATGATGGAGTGGTAGATGCATCCAATACTAATCCTAAACCAACAGTGTTCAATTTGACACACATCTTACAAGCAAACAAAGATGAGAAGGTAACAACCACAATACCTAAAGAAAACAATGAGAAAAATGAGAGTAGACCATGGAATTTTAGACCTCAACGAAAATTCACTACTTTGGGAGAACCTCTTGAGACAGTTTTGAAGACACTCTTGGAAAACAAGGTTCTTACAATTCCCAATTCAAAACCATGGGAACCAGAAGTCAAACCAAGATGGTGGGATGACAATTCTTATTGTGTCTTTCACAAAAACAAGGGACATAAGACTAATAATTGTGTTAAGCTTAAACACGTTATACAAGACCTTGTTGAAGGAGGCAAGTGTTAGGAATAATAGTCCACAAGACAACTGAGAGGGGGGTGAATCTGTTGTAATATAGATTATTAAACTTTAAACTTTATAAACTAAATCTACAAATGTAAATGATAACACAGTAAATGCCAACACCATAACACAATATTTGTTGTCAAGAAAACCCCATTAAAGGTAAAACCCCGGTGGGAATTAACACCCACAAATAATGTACTGAGAGTATAGTATCCCTGTTAAAAGATTTATCCCTGTTAGGAGCTTATTACAAATTTACAGTACACAGTCCCTGTTAGGAGATAGACCCTGTTAAGAGTCAAATGAAATAGTAGGCTCACTGCCTAGGCACACTGCCCAAAGAAGGTTAAAACCACCCTCAAGGATTTACAATCCAAACAAGTGTATAAAGAAAATACACAATCCAGTGAACTGTCTAATAGTAACTGTCTTTTCTTGGTCAGTTCCAATGAAGTACTCTTCTCATAAACTCTGCTCTACATCCTGCAGCGAAGAAAGCCTCACAACTTTCACTTCTTATATTTTCAATCTTTCTCCATCTTTTCAAAAGAAAAGATCACTCATATATACCCTCTTACAATAATTCATTAGGTCGGCTAGTTAAGCTTTCCTAATACAAAAATAATTAATTAGGTCGTCCAATTAAGACTTTCTAATATAAAAATAATTATTCAACCCCTTGCTAAGATACACATGGTACCTATAACAAGTAAACATCACTTACAATCCATCAATTATGCTTTCAGATATGCAATCCATGCTCATAATTCATATTACATGCTACATGTCTGAAGTCGGCCAACAAATAGGTCTTCTTCAAAATGCACGCGACAACTGACGTCACCAGTAACCAAAAAACAATTAAACTCAACCCATTACTCAAACATATGTCGGTTGTCCACCAGTAAGCTCGCATCATCTGAAATATATTTGACATAAAGATAGACCAGAAATATAGAGACCTACTTTGTCCAGAATCATAGTTACAGTCCATAAACCAGTCTTCACCAAATCATCTGTAACATCCACAGTATGCAACATAAAGCCAAGAAACCTTAGGAATAAGGTCAACAAACATCCTTTTGTATAAATCCAACTTTGATCATTCTGATCATTCGTACAGTGTCCGTGCACTTCTTCCAGTCAAGTAGCCAGTCTGTCTTCTCCACATAAATATATGTTGACATTAGTGACAAAATATGAATATCAACAACATGATTAGTGCCCAAATATGATATCATCCAACAATCTCCCCCTTTGGCATTGATGGAAACATACGGGAAAATCCATATGCATGAACCCAAAATTACACTCTCTCAATATCCTCAACACAAATCTCTCAAAATAATAGGGATTTTCACATGGATTCCTCCCCCCTTTGGCAGCAATGGAAAAGGGTTCCATAACTCATCTGTAGTCTTCTATAAGGTTTATCTTTTTCAAATCTTCATGTCCAATTAGCTAGGTGCAAGATCACCCAAATGTGTTCCATGGTATTCTCCTGCGATCACTCCCCCTGAGGAGTAGATCAATACATCAAGTCCAGAAAGTAATATAGCTATGAGAACCACTAGAATGATGCATGCGTGCATCAATTAATTACAACTAGGAGGGGCCATCACCCCAAGCTTGCTTCTGAGATATTCAAAAGCATATTTTGGCAAAGGTTTAGTAAATATATATGCTATTTTTTCCTTTGTGCTAATGTATTCTAGTTTAATTTCCTTCTCTGCTACCTTCTCCCTCAAGAAATGATACTTAATGGAAATATGATTTTTCTTTGAATGCATCATAGGATTCTTCGACATGTTTACTATGCTGGTGTTATCATAGTGGATAACCACTGGTTCTTCAAAATCTATCCCAATGTCCTTCAACATTTGTTTCACCCAAACAACTTGTGTACAATTTATTGTAGCACCAACATACTTTGACTCAGTAATAGATTGAGAAATACAGTTCTGCTTCTTACTCAACCAAGAAACCAACCTTTCCCCAAGGAAAAATGCACCACCACTTGTACTTTTTCTGTCATCTACATTTCCTTCCTAATCAACATCAGTATAAGCCTGTAAAGTAAAATCTTCTGATTTTTCATACCACAATCCATAATCTATTGTTCCTTTCAAATATCTGAAAATTCTTTTTACAACAACAAAGTGTGTCTCTTTAGGATTTGCCTGATATCTATCCATAATTCTAACTGCATTGGTAATATCTGGTCTAGTGTGAGTTAGATATTGTAGACCTCTAATCATCAATATGTACTTGGCATGTGCAACACTTGAGTCTCATCATTATTTGTCAATTTGTGTCTAGTCACCATAGGTGTCCCAACAGGTTTACAATCTTCCATTCCAAACTTCTTCAACATTTCCTTAAGATACTTGGTTTGAGATATAAAAATGCCTTTTTTTACTCTGATTAATTTGCAAACCAAGAAATTTTTCCATCTCCCCAATCATTGGTATTTCAAACTCATTCTCCATTTCTTTAGCAAATTTCTTACTCATTTTATCATTGCCCCCAAAATTGATATCATCAACAAAAAATTCTATAATTAAGATTTCATCTTCATCAGTTCTTAAATACAAATTATTGTCTGTATTACCTTTTCTGAAACCAAGATGAAGTAGATATTTGTCTAGTCTTGCATATCATGCCCTTGGTGCTGGTTTCAGTCCATACAGTGCCTTCTTCAGTCATCAAACCATGTTTTCATCATCTATCAAAGGAAAACCATCAGGTTTCTTAATGTACACTTCTTCTAGATCACCATTCAAGAATTCTGACTTCACATCCATATGATATACTTTAAAGTCTTTATGTGCAGTATAAGAAATAAATAATCTCACAGCTTCCAATCTAGCAATAAGAGCAAATGTTTCTTCATAGTCTATACGGTCTTGTTGTGAGTAGCCTTTACATACCCATCTCTCCTTGTTTCTTACCACTGTTCCTTCCTCATCCATTTTGTTTCTAAAAACCCATTTAGTACCAATCACATTTTTATTCTTAAGTCTTGGAACCAGTTCCCAAGTATTGTTTTTCTTTATCTGATCAAGTTCTTCTTCCATAGTTGTCCAAGATTCATATCTACATGCTTCATCAGTAGTCTTTGGTTCAACTTGAGAAATCAAGCAAATTTCATCTCTAGCTTTAGATCTAGTCATCATCCCTTTATTTGCATCACCAATAATTTGATCTTCAAGATGGTTCTTCTTGACATACCTTGGTGTTTTCAATGTCTCAGTAGCTTCAGTCTGTTCTTCTTCAATCTCATTCTCGATCATCAAGGGTTCTTCAGGTTCAACAACAACCTCATTTGTTTCTGTTATCTGACCACAATCATATCCTTTCCTAAATCTAAAACTTTTCATCTATCCTCACATTGGCGCTTTCAATCAACTTTCTCAATCTCAAATTGAAACATTTATATGCGTTACTCTCAGTGGAATAACCAAGAAATATTCCCTCATCACTTCTAGCATCAAACTTGCCTATCTCATCATCTCTCCTGATATAACATTTACTAGCAAATATTCTAAAATATTTTACAATAGGTGTATGATCAAACCATAATTCATAGGGTTTTTTACTTGTAATCTCTCTGATCTAAATTCTTTTCAAGGTGTACATAGTAGTGCCAACTGCTTCTCTCCAGTGAACATGTGACACATTTCCTTCCAGCAACATAGTTCTAGCAACATCTAATATAGTTTAGTTTCTTCACTCTGCTATCCCATTCTGTTGTGGATTTATAGGAGCTGATGTCTATCCATATATTCCATGCTCTTCAAAATATGAATTGAATAAGTCTTATTTGAATTCTCCACCTCTGTATGATCTCAAACATTTTATCTTCAAACCAGATTCATTCTCAACTTTTGCTTTAAATAAATTGAACTTGTCGAGTGCTTCAGATTTCTCTCTTAGGTATGTAACCCACATCATTCTAGAAAATTCATCAACAAAAATTATAAAGTACCTTTCACCATAGTATGATCTTGTTCTTTTAGGGTCACAGAGATCTGTATGCACTAGATCCAACTTCCCTTTTGCTGAATACACTTTTATCTTGAAAGTGCTTCTAGTCTATTTCCCCATAACACATTCTCTACACATAGTGTTAGATGGATTCACAATTTTAGGTAGATCTCTTACTGCATTAGTTGTACTTGCCTTCACAATGTTATCAAAGTTAACATGAAAAAATCTTCACTGCCATAACCAGCTACCATCAACCTTCGCAATAAAATAAGAAGCTTCAGATGTATTCAATTCAAATACATTACCTCTAGATTTAGTACCAGATGCTATCAAGTCTCATATTTTACTCTTGATAGAATATTTCCCATTAATAAAATTCAATTGATAACCTTTGTCCACTAGTTGTCCAACACTCAAAAAATTATGCTTAAGTCCATCAACAAGTAATACATTATCAGTGTTAGTCTTTCCATCCAAAGAAATAGATCCAACTCGAATAATAAGTTTAGGAGTATTGTCACCAAATATAACAACACCACCATCATGTATTTTCAAACTTACAAACTTGTTTTTATCTCCTGTCATATGATTTGAACAACCACTATCTATAACCCATTTAGATTTCTTTTCAACTTGGGTTACTAAGTTTTTTTCTTCATGCATAGATTCATCATCCTTAATAGAAATAAATCCAATTTCATCATAGTCACCATCCTCATCATCAGATATACCCTCACTATCATAATAACATTCCTTGTCCTTTGAATACTTAGACTTGAAAAACTTAGGTTTGTGCTTTGGAATTCTTGTAGGACATCTAGATGCAAAATGACCAATCTTGTTACATGAAAAACATTTCAAAGGTAATTTTCCTTCAAATTTACCCTTAACTCTCTTTTCTCTTCTAGAAATCAATGCCACAACTTCATCTAACTTCCTTTATTCTTCCTATATTTGTTCCCATTCATCAGCATAGGCTCCAAGTTCTTCTCTTAAATCACTACTGCTTGTGCTTGCATTTCCAGGTAAGATCCTTTTGTTCTTGTGTACAGTCGCCTTGAATGCTGACTCAACTTTAGATAAAGTGTCTCCCATTTATGTGGCCTCAAATGTAGTTAGCTTTCCAATCAACATCTCTTTGGTGAAGTTCAGTGTTAAAGGTATGATCTCCTCTATAGCTTGAACTTTGGTTCTATAAGTAGGTGTCAAAGATCTAAGTATTTTCATTATCACTTCTTCCTTACTGTAAGTTCCTCCAGAGTTCCTAATACCAGTAACCACTTCAGTAATTCTCTGTCCATATGCCCTAATGTTCTCATCTTCTCTCATCTTCAGTGATTCCATCTTTGTCTTCCAGTTTTGTAACTTTTCCTTCTTAGTAAACTTTTCTCCAATGTATAATGCTTCTAATCTTGTCTAGATCTCATGGGCAGAATCCAAGTCCTTTACTTTAGTGAATTCACCTTCTAAAAGTGCGCTGATCAAGGATTCCCTTGCAACCATATTACATGAAAATAGCTTCTTTTCATTTTTAGTGGCTTTCTCTAATTCATCCTCAGTCGCTACCTTTTCTTTCTTCTTTGTTATCATCCAGCAATCAATTCCCAGACATAGCAGATGTGTTCTCATCTTGTTCTGCCAACTGTCAAAGTTTTCAGGATCAAACTTCTGACTATCCTTCCTGTAGTAAGTCATTTTTAGGATCACCTCAAGCTGTTAAAATTTACCTCTAAGGACCACAAGCTCTGATACCAATTGTTAGGAATAACAGTCCACAAGACAACTGAGAGGGGGGGTGAATTAGTTGTGATATAGATTATTAAACTTTAAACTCTATAAACCAAATTTGCAAATGTAAATGATAAAATAGTAAATTCCAACACCATAACATAATATTTGTTGTTGAGGAAACCATGTTAAAGGTAAAACCCTGGTGGGAATTAACACCCACAAATAATGTACTGAGAGTATAGTATCCCTGTTAGGAGCTTATTACAACATTACAGTACACAGTCCCTGTTAGGAGATAGACCCTGTTAGGAGTCAAAAGAAATAGTAGGTTCACTTCCCAAGCACACTTCCCAAAGAATATTAAAACCACCCTCAAGGATTTACAATCTGAACATGTATATAAAGAAAATACACAATCCAGTGAACTATCTAATAGCAATTGTCTTTGCTTGGTCAGTTCTAATGAAGTACTCTTCTCATAAAATATTCTCTACATCCAATAGCCAAACAAGCCTCGCAACTTTCACTTTTTCTCTTATCAATCTCTGTCACATATTTTCAAAAGAAAAGATCACTCATATATACCCTCTTACAATAATTCATTAGGTCAGCCAGTTAAGCTTTCCTAATACACAAATAATTAATTAGGTCGGCCAATTAAGGCTTTCCAATATACAAATAATTATTTGACCCCTTGATAAGATACACACAGTACCGATAACAAGTAAACATTAGTTACAATTCATCAATTATGCTTTTAGATCCACAATCCATGCTCACAATTCATATTACACGCTACATGTCTGAAGTCAGCCATCAAATAGGTCTCCTTCAGAATACACGCCATAGCTGATGTCACCAGTAACCAAACAATAATCGAACTCAACCCATTAATCCAACATATGTAAGATGTCCACCAATAAGCTTGCATCATCTAAAATATCTTTGACAAAAATATATACCAGAAACACAGAGACCTTCTCTATCTAGAATCACAGTTACAGTCCAGAAACCATTCTTCACCAAATCATCTGTAACATCCACAATATGAAACATAAAGCCAAGAAACCTTAGGAATAAGGTCAAAAAACATCCTTCTATATAAATCCAACTTCAATCATTCTAAATCATCCGTATAGTGTCTGTACACTTCTTCAAGTCAAGTAGCTAGTCTGTCTTCTCCAAAAAAAAATATGTTGACATCAGTGACAAAATATGAATATCAACAGCATGATTAGTGCCCAAAACTGATATCATCCAACAAAAAAGATCAAAGTGGAAGGACACACCACTAATGAAGACCATATGACATTTAAAAAACCATTCCCTAACTACGAGAAAGGAGAAGCCTCTAAAGGAAAAGGAAACAAAGTGAATTACACCTACTCCAATAATGATAATGTGATCAACATGTTGGACATTAAATACAAATCAATCAATGTGATCACTTAAAGGTGCTAAAGACACATCCATAAAATCAAATGTAGTGACTCAAAGTCAAGCACAAGTCACAATCAAAGGAGATAGCTCCTCATCAAAATAAGTGAGATCCTCAAAAAAATTAGTTGTCACAATTCCCAAAGCAGCAACAAGACAAATAGTTACCATACCTACAGGAAACTATAACTTGGTGGATCAATTGCAAAGAACCTCTACTCAAATTTCTATATTTGAGTTACTCAAAATCTCTTTAGTGCATAGGGAAGTTCTTGAATAGGCCCTACATTCTACAAATGTTCTAAAAGACATTGATGTAGACAAATTCTAGGCAATTGTTAATCATATTTTAGCTCCACACTACCTATATTTTTTAGAAGAAGATGAAAAATCATTAACTCATCCGCATAACCAACCCCTACACATTGAAGTCCTAATTCACAAATCCTGTGTCAGATGTAAATTGATAGATGGAGGCGCAAGGTTGACCATATGCACTCTCAATCTGATAAAGAAGTTGGGACTTTCAGAACAAAACATTAACTCAAGGAGTAAGATAACTATCAAAGCTTATGATGAAGAAGAAAGATCATATAAAGGTCTCATTTTTCTACCAATCAGAATAGGACCAGTTGAAATAAATGTGATATATCAAGTTCTAGATCTACCCTTGGCCTAAAAAATACTATTAGGGAGACCTTGGATCCATGAAATGTAAGCAGTACCATCTAGTTACCAACAATGTATCAAATTCCTACATAATGGGGTGGAAGTAACAATTCTTGCAAATGCCAGTTATACTTGCAACAATGTCAAAGCATATAGTATGAATCCTCATAATAAGGAAGTCCCAAAAGAAACTGTACCTGAAACCACTAAAGACATGGCTATGAGAAGCTTTGGAAAGACACTAAAACTTGAAGAAACCAATATGGGAGAATACAAGCTAGACATGACCCCATCATTAACAGAACTTCCGGTGTCTCCAAGATCTTATAGGAAACCTTCCTCATCTTTCACACCTACTACATCTAAAGAACCAGACATTCACAAAGAAACTGGTATGGTTAGAGCCTCTACTTCTCAAGTGAATGAAAAGGAAGAAAAATCAGTCTTGGCTTGGCTCTATAAAGGAGAACAAAAAGAAAATGAGTAAAACATGTGGAGATATCCCCAGAAAAGTATGGTAAAGGATATGATCTTCTCAAATAAATGGGATATAAAGGGAAGGGACATTTAGGAGATAAAGGAAAAGGATTTGTTGAACCTACACACATGGAATTCAGAAACACCAAAGACAAAATAGGATTAGGTTTCAATAACAAATCTGAAAAACCCTACTTCAAGAGATGGTTCAATTTTCAATGAAGGAAGCGATGATGAAGAAGAAGAAGCAACATTAGAACCATGGACCTATGAGAGATTATTGCATATTGCTATAGATTATCCTGAATATCAAGGAGAAAGATATGTACCTACTTTCATAACACAACAAGAGACTCATGTTCCTTTATTAACACAAGCTACTATTCCATAAGTAGAGGGAACAATAGAAGACTCTCTAGAAGTCCCATTGATAGAATAAACTACTGAAGAAATACCCCAACAAAATGATTTACATACTAAATGGGGGAAGTTGGTCACAATTTCAGATGTCCTAGATTTACTTCACTTTGATCTACAAGTGGCTAATCGGGTACATTAGGTAACTATTGCTGAGTTTCTAAACAAATTAGATGATGAAATAATAGACTCACATGATTATGAATGGTATGTACTATCTGATTCTACCATGTACATTGAGGTAGATGTGATTCATGAATTTGCACCGATATTAAAAAGGGGAGAGAGTTCTAACACTTCCCCTAACACTACTATTGTTCCAGAATTAGATGAGATACCACTGCCTAGAATTTTTAATGGTGAAACTAGTGTTTTACTAGGTCTAGAGGACATTCTAAGACTACAAGCAATGAGTTCTATTTTGGTGAGAGAATAAGAAGAAATCTTAACTGACGAGTTTCCAGAGTTAGATCTGCATATTACTAACAACAAACCTATTAATGACAATTTAACTCTTGATGATCTAAACACTATATAAGTTGACTTAACAAAACTTGTCTTGTTAGTTAATAGTTTTGACACTGACGCGATGCTGTCCTTACAAAAATATGAATCATTATCCTTGATAAACCCTGACCTAATTGATTGGACTAATTCAGATCCTACTCCTATCATGAAATTTCCTAATGACTATATTTTGGCCTATTATCTGAATGCTTGTGAACCCTATCCTTCTTCCACCAATGCAAGGAGCCTGAACAGGTCAGAGGAGGATATCAAGTTTCTTAGTGACAAATTGAAAAATTAAAAGAAGAAAAGAAATGATGATGAAAACCACGTTGTGGCAGTATCAAATTCTAAAAAAGTAAAGATAAAAGATGTATCTAATGGTGAAAACCTCCTAGAGGCGCCAAAAGATGAGATTCTTGATATCCTCCCTGAGCACTTTCAAGAAAGATCTTCAGTTTTTATAGAACCTACAAAACTAGTTAACTTGGGAACAACAGAAGTTCCTCAATTTGTTCACTTAGCACAGTCATTATCAGAAGAGGAGAAGATACAATTCTCTAAGTTCCTGAAAGAGAAGAAGATCAACTTTGCATGGTCTTACATTGATATGCCTGGATTTGATCCTGAATTAATAATGCATCATTTATCTATAGCTCCTGGGATCAAACCCATGAAACAGAAAGTAAGAAAGATGCATCTTCATGTTGCATTACTAGTGAAAGTAGAGCTACAAAAATTATTGAAAGATGGATTCATAAGAGTCATCGCTTATGCAGGATGGATTTCTAATGTGGTACCAGTATCTAAAATAGATAAATCTAACAAGATTTTCACAGACTTTAGAGACTTAAACAGAGCATGTCCTAAAGATGATTTTCCACTGCCAAAAATTGATATGATCATAGATATAACAATAGGATATCAGATGTACTCACTCATGGATGGTTTCTTGGGCTATAACTAGATTAAGATTGCTCCTGAAGACCAAGAGAAGACAACATTCACATGCACATGGGAAAATTTTGCTGGAATGTTATGCCAGTTGGATTAAAGAATATTGGTGCTACATACCAAAGAGCTATGACAACCATATTCCATGATATGATACATAAAAACATGGAGGACTACGTGGATAATACCATAGCCAAGTGAAAAAAAATAAATACTCATATTGAAGACTTGCAGAAGAATTAGATCGCATGGAACAATTTTAAATTAGGCTTAATCCAAAGCAATGTGGCTTTGGAGTTCAATCAAGGAAGCTACTAGGGTTTATTGTATCATCAAAAGGAATTGAGGTGGACCCTAAAAATGTTAAAGCTATACTATAAATGTCACCTCCATGCAATATTAGTCAAATGAGGATGCTACAAGGAAGACTCCAATCAATTAGGAGATTTATGTCACAACTTGCAGACAAAGCACAACCTTTTACTAAACTTCTTCATAAGGGTGTTACCTTCAAATGGGACAAATATTGTGAAAAAAATTCCAAAGAATTAAAGGATTACTTGGATACTCCTCCTATTCTTATGGCACCTATTCATGGAAAGCCATTACTCCTATATATCTTAGCTACGACTACATCGCTGGGAGTGTTGCTGGCTCAAGAAGATGAAAATAAAAAGGAAAGAGAAATCTACTATATTAGTAGGACCCTAGTGTCTTACAAACTCAATTACAGTATAATTGAAAAATCTTTCTTAGCAGTTGTCTTTGCATCACATAAATTGAGACATTATATGCTGTCACATACAGTAAAGCTTATTGTAAAAATAGATCTTCTTAAATATCACTTAAGCAAAACAACATTAACAGGAATGCTAGAAAAGTGGGTCCTGATTCTAAGGGAATTTTATATTGAGTATGTGGATAGAAGGGCTATTAAAGGACATGTGCTCAAAGATAAATTAGCTGAATCACCCTTGCAAGATGACGCACCTTTGATAATTGAATTTCCTAATGAAATGATCATGCATTTAACTGAACATCTGTGGAAGATGTACTTTGATGGTTCTTTCATGTAACAAGGATCTAGAGTGGGGTTTCTATTCATAACTCTTTAAGGCTACAAAATACCTAAGGTATACAAATTGTTGTTTCCATGCACAAATAACATTTCTGAATATGAAGCATTAGTGAATGGTCTTAAGTTGGCTATGAAATGGAAGATCATAGAGTTACATGTGTATGGTGACTCCCAGCTTATTATTAATCAAGGAAATGGAGACTATCAGACCAAAGATGAGAAGCTGATGCCTTATAAACAACTCGTTGAAGACTTGAAAAAGTAATTTGTCTTTGTCACATTCCAACAAATACCAAGGACAAAAAATAAAGGTGCAGATGCTATGGATACACTAGCATCCATGTTACAACTAGAAGAACATCAATTCCACTATGAATTCTTTGTGGAAGAATTATCCTATCCAGCTTTTGATACCCCTGAGTACCAAGTAATTTTCTCTTTAAATGCACAAGGCCAATCCCGATATGCCAAACTCATTACCTAAATTACGGGCCAAACTATACCTAATGTCCTATTAAGGAATGAAAAATGAGCCTTTATTAGGACAAAATCACATTATGTCCTCATTACTAATAAATTATATAGATGAGGTCTCGATGGTACACTTCTTAGGTGTTTAGAACAAGAAGAGTCAGATCACACATTAAAAGAGGTTCACGAAGGTGTATGTGGATCACACTCGAATGGATTTTCATTAGCTAAAAAAATACTAAGAGTTGGCTATTACTGGCCCACAATGGAAAATGATGCTATTTTATTTTCAAAAACATGTCACAAATGCCAAACACAGGGAAATATCATCCACGCTCCTGCTAAAGAACTCATACCATTTATAACACATTGGCCATTTCAGCAATGAGCCTTTGATTTGGTTGGACAAATATATCCTAATTCATCAAGTGGACACAAATACATCATTATGGCCAATGAGTATTTCACTAAGTGAGTCGAAGCCGTGCCACTGATCAAAGCCACTAGCAAACATGTGGCTATGTTTATCTTGAACTACATTATTTGTAGGTATGGGATACCCTCTTCTATTATAACAGAAAATGGGGGCAAATTGAAAAACCAAGACATCGAAGACCTTTGCACACAGTTTCACATCACTCAACATTGTTTTTCAATCTATTATCCTGAAGGTAATGGACAGGATGAGGCATCTAACAAGAACATTCTTAAAATCTTACATAGAAATGTGAGTAAATCTGGCAGAGACTGGCATTTACAATTAAATTCGGCACTTTGGGCCTACAGAACAAGTATCAGAACATCAACTGGAGCCACACCATTTTATCTAGTCTATGGCATAGAAGCATTGTTACCTATTGAGGTATAAATTCCATCTTTGCGGGTATCTCTCTAAGGTCTTGTTACTGATCAACAATATCGCATTGCTAGGGTGAATGCACTAGAACTCCTTGATGAGTGAAAACAAAAAGCATTTGATCATTTGAAAGTGTACCAAAAATTCATGTCAAAAGGGTACAATAAAAAGGTTAAACTATGACGATTCCCAATGGGGGATCTAATTCTAAAAGAGAATCCTAAAAACCAGCCAGACAAAGAACAAAAAGTAAATTTTGAGCCCAACTAGCTGGGGCCTTATGTCATTACTACAACTTTTGGGACTAGAGCGTATCAGTTAGCTACACCTAAGGGTTTGAAGCAGTTATACGCTTGATATCTGGCTAGCAGATCTCGTGCAGTAAAAATTCTTAGAAAATACCAAAAAAAATTAGAAAATTGATCTTAAATAAATCCAAATACAGTGGAAAATGTCCTGAAAAAAGGGTATCCTTGGTGAAAACTTGGCAAACAAGCACCTTGATACTACAAAAAAAAAAATATAAAAATAAAAAAGAGAAAAAAAATTGAAAAAGAGAAAAGTGCCTAGGCAAAAACCTGGCAAATAGGCATCTTGATAGCAAAAATAAAAAATTTTTTTGAGTGGTGAAAACCTAGAAAACATGTGTCACTTGTACTATGTGCTCTATCTATCAATGCATTGATGATACTAATCCTTCACGATCACTCCTGTACTATCGGTTGACTTTGATTCCTTACAAATGTCATATCCTTGACTAGGATTTGTCTGCATTTGTGTCTTAGGAATAGCCATTCGGCACTGGGGGCATCTTTGTTAGCATGTTCAATTTACGTCTGCTAGGTTTTCCTAGGTTCCTGTCTAGGATGGTTTGCCTCTCAAAATAGTATTTCTCAATACTTTCATCACAAACATCCCTATCACAAACATCCCTATCACAAACAAAGGTGTTTCTTCAACATCACCTACCTGTAACAGACATCATACTAGTGTTTCTCAACAGTTTAATCAAATACTTTAAAACTTTCAATGTCCTAGTGTTTCTCAACACTTTAATCAAACACTTTAAACGTACTAGTGTTTCTCAACACTTTAATCAAACAGTGTTCCTAAACACTACATTGGATTGCAAATTGATGACAAAATTAATCGCAGACTCAGACATGAAAAACATATTGCTTAATTTCAAATTCTGATTGATGAATCTCTATTGCGCTTGAAGAATGAATCCATAATATTTATCAATAATACTAAAACACATAGCCTGATCTTGGTTTGATTATGACTTTTATATTCCCATGATGTTTCACACTAGGGGCATCTAAGTGGTTATAAATTTTATTTGATTGATTATCAATTGGTGATTGTTATGTCTTCTGAGTTACTCCATGGCGTCTATTCAAAGACAAAGAGTCACAAGGATAGGGGGCATAACATTTTCTTGGTTTTCTTTGTATGGTGATTGTTTCAATGATCCTATAAATTTCACCTAACCTGGATGTTTATGGTAAGGGCTGTCAACATGAGTGGATAGCCGCATATATCTCGATCCTTGTTATATGTAAAATATGGTGCAGTTGAAACAATTTCCTTGTCTGTTTTCTAAATCAGATTCTAAGTATGGTGTAAGACACATTATGTACCCAAGGATATGAATTTTCAAGGTCATTATGGGTCACATATCTTACATTACACTTGAACTGAACTTGATTCTTAATAATAAAAGGAGATAACTAACTTGTCATCCTGGCTTCTATGCCTTGATGCTTTAGTTTATTTCTGACATTACATCCAATACACATAGTATTCATATTTTAATGATACTAGTGGGTATTAGTGACAGTTGTACTATCAGATGATGTCTATTACAAAAATGCCCAATGATGATAAAAATGCTACAATATATACAAATCAGTGACAGCGCTAAGAGTCTACACGTAGATGCATTTAGAGATTGCATGATTCATTTTAAAAAGAACAACATAAGGACTTGAGCTTCAAAATGATTTTCTAATTCATCCGAAATCCAAGTTAATTACATAATCTATATTACTGATATTTATGTCGTTGCATATCCATGACATACATTTTGCATTCATAAAGGAGAAAGAGAAAATACAAAAACAAAGTATTCAAGCATTGCATTTATTTCTACATCCTAAGTGCATCCATACATTTATTTTCATACAGAAAATCTCAAAAACATACATTTGCATATTCACCTAGCATCATTTAAAACACATTTATCTATCAGTAATAAATCAAAGAGCATAAATGGTGTCATCACATACATTTAATCTCAACTCATCAAGAGACCAAGAACATAATCACATGTGCATCAATATAAACATCTATCAAAGCAAGAGAAATCATTGACATATCAAGATTAGGAACAACTGGCTCAGATATATCAAAAATAGAACACATAAAAAATGTGGAACTGTTTACAAGAGAGTATCAGAGTATTAGTGTGCATCAGATATACATGTATAAAAGTCATAATACAATGAATGATCTTAGAAGGATCAAGATATACAAAATTTATCAATATATCAAAGTGCAGAATCAAGTTTGACTGCCACCCTCTCCCTGATCTGGAGGAGGAGGAGGTGGTACAAAAGGTGTTGGTGGAGGTATAGACCCCTCTCATTGCTATGAAATATGAGAGTACAAAGGAGATCTTTGTCCCTCTGGAACTGTAGCATGATATAAACCAAAGTAATAAGCAACACACTGACCCTGGTGTGTAGCAGTGCGAGCCTGTGTGTCCCTCTCTGATCTCAACTTCTCAAGCTATGTGTCTCTCTTTGCTCTCAACCACTCGAGCTGTGCATCCCTATCAGAAAGAAAATCCTCTAAAGTAGTGATCCTTTCTCTGAGCTTCTCACGCTCATGCTCACACTGTGACAATGCATCACCATGTCTCCCAAATCCTCTTTCTGTATCCTATCTAGAAGGTTTATCCTATTGTCTCTGCTGCTCTCTAGTCAGAAATGGACCTGGATATCTCTGGGGAGCCACAAACCTAAGGATATTTCATCTTCCACTAGCACTCTCTCCAGTACCACCCACTGCACCCCCATCCCTATCATCTCCACCATCATCTCCATCATTCAGACTCTGTCCTATGTTTGGAGGAGGGAACCTCCCATCTCTCCTACCATACCTCCCCATATCTCTCCTCTCTCGTTGTGATCCCCCTCTACCTGTGATAGGTCAATCATTATCTAGGTCGTAATCTAATGGGTCCTCTATGTGAGGAAATGCCTCATCAAGAGCTGTGAACCATGGAAATGGATGCTGTAACATCTATGCAAGATATCCATCAGAACAACTTGCATCTATAACCTCTAGGAATGTGTCCTAACCAACTATAACCATCTCACTAATAGAACACTGAGCAGTCTCATACACCAATTAGGCACCACACAGTGGCTCCTTATCTCAGATCTAAGCATAAACTGACAGGTCCTGACATCTGCCCTGCACACGTCCATATTATCTCAAAACTCGAGTAACTAAGGAGCACTCTACAATGTACTTGGTATGTCCAATAAAGTACCTTCTCTAAAAAAAGTATGGCATCTGCCGCCTGTCTAAGGCCCACTCCTTGCAATCAATGTATGGTCGCCATACAACTACAATCATGTCATAAAAAAGATGGCACCAATACTCTACCTTGCCCAAATGGGGCTGCTGAATCCATCCTGAATACATGTATACATAAGGCTACTAATCCAAGTGCTTCCTATCTACTATTGGCCATGTAACAGGGATATGCTCCCAGGCCTAGATCTGTAATACAAGAATCCCTACAGTGATGCTGCGGGAATACTAATAAACAATCTCGTGCAACTCTTGATAAATATAGGCCAAAATATAGCTACCACATGCAAATCTTTGGGAAGATACTAGCATCTTCTCTAACATATCGACCTAGCCATACATAAAACTGTGTTGTCCTCTATCAGGCATCTGAACACCTCCAATCAATCTGGCTAAGTAAACAGGAATACGATCATAATGATCACACATGTAATCCCAAGTAAGGTATCGACGAGCTATATAATCATCTACAAAAAAATTTCGAGCCATGGCAATGGCTGTAACAGAACTAGCATCATACTGAATGTCTCGACCCATAACTGGAACTTGAAGAATGCACCACACATCCTCCGGTGTGACTGTCATCTCACCAGTCGGGAGATGAAATGTGTTGTGCTCTGAATTCCATCTCTCAGAAAGAGCAGTCAACAACCCCTGATTTACCCTGATGTCAGGTAAATATCTCAAAGAAAGTAAATCTACGCGGGTGACTATCTCTACCTCATCACCTATCAAAGATCGAGATAATGCAAGGAAACAACCTGGGTACGGTCCTCAGAAAGAAACTACCTCAAAAGGAACCTGTTCACAGACAACAATTATGGGTTCAAATCAACATTCTAACTAAGGAAACAATGCAGAACAATTTTCAACTAAGTGTTTTGATTGTCAGAAAAAGAAAAAATAGTCAAAATTGGAAGAAAACTGACTCTAAAACCAAAAATGACTGGTTATACAGGGTGCGATCCTGTTTACGTGATATGACCACAATTTCTAGGATGTGATGGGGCATCAGGGAAGCAATCCTATTTTTACAAGATACAATGCAGGATGCGGCGTGCGAGCCTATTTTTCCAGGATGTGATGACATTCAAAATCCTATACATAACTACTACATGCAATGAAAAATTAAAATGGGGTGCGATCAAGGAAAAAATAGGATACGACACAGGAATTTTGGGAAAAGTGGGATGCGACGTGGGATTAACCGGATGCGATCCCAAATTCAGGATGCGATGCAAAATGAAATGTGCTATAACTACTTCAAAAATGCATCAAAATGAAAACAAAAAATATGGATAGGTAGGTTTTGAGGTACTTACCGGCGGTGCATAGTCGGCTGGACGTTGATGTCATCAGGCGAGCTCAAATTGATGCTTCTCCACAGGGACCACCATCTTCTTTGTAGAGCTCTCAAATTACCAAGGATAAAAGTGAAAATGAATGGGTAAAAAGTGAATTTTGAGAGATATATTTGACTTTTTGCGCTATTTAGGAGCTCTAAAACTTTTCCTAGACTACTAAAACTCAATTTTGTTCTCATTATGATCAATCAGGAATGAAATCAAATGCCCAGATGATGTTTTACACAACACACTAAATTTTTTATGATAGTCACCAAAAATGCAGAATTTCTCCATATGTTCCAAAAATGATTTGCAGGCTTTACAAAATCAGTTTTCCAGGTTCTATATCATCAAATTGTACATTATTCATCAAATTATTGGTCCAACATCATTTTATCAGACTCCAAAACTCACATTTTAAACGTGGTTAACTTGGTAAAATTATGTTTTCTCTTAACAAACCTTTGTTTCTTCACTTCTTCTAGTTGATTCTTTCTTAATTCAAATGATCAGTTCAAGTGATATATCATTCTACAGAGGGATCTCATTCTTTTTCCTTCAATTTCATTTCTGAGGGGGAATGATCACACTTAAATCAATCAAATTCTTGCTCGAAAAGCATTAAAATGACTTCGTCATTAAAAGACTAAGGGAACGACAGTTTCCCTTGACTAAGTTAGGACTGTTGGATGGAAGGATTCGGTTCTCACAAGCTGGATATCTTATGTCTAATTTTCTCAGATTCTTATTAAGGCTCCTAGAAGCTTTGTACAGATCTTCGTTTGATCAAGTTTGGAGTCAGTATTATCAATTCTTGTACGACAACCAAGTTTAAAATTGGTATCTTTAAGATATTTTCTTATTGACCTTTGTTCGATCAAGTTAAAATTCAATTCTATTAGTCTTAGTTAAATCAAGTGCGAGATTGATCTCATCAAACATTTCGTTCAATCAAGTGCGAAATTCTCAAAATTTTTAAAGTCAACATCGAAACTTTCTTTGAATTAATGCGCTACTCGCACATCAACTCAAAGAGGGGAAAATGTAACCACCCTAATTTGGTCTTCTTTGACCATAGACCCTATTTTCCCTAAGTGTGATCATACCCCTAATTATGTCAAGACAATTCTTCAATTTATTGGCATAATTCATTTAAATTAAATTTTATCTCCTAAGTGATTTAATCACTAAATTACATTAATTACCTTAGCCAATTAAATAAAATCAATTCAATAAAATCAAATCAATTAAATTAAATAAAAAACCAATCAAATACATGGCTAAAGTAATTAATAAAAAGGAATTAAATAAATCCTAATTACGACTCCATATTTGCAAAAGGGAAAGTCAATTCCCTAGCCAATGAGAGTTAAATCACTTGGATCACCTCACATGGATCACCAAAGATTCAATCTCCACCTCTCTTCCACTTTCAATCCTAACCTCTGATTAATCAAATTCTTCTATAAATGGAATGAATTTTAAGCTCAATGGGTCCCTAATTCTTGATTGTTGAAAGCAAACTTATGCTGCTCTTATTTTCATAGATCTTAATGCATTTTAGCTCTCATTTTCTTAGAATTGTTATAATCTTTCACTTTGGAGCTTTAAAATGAACATTTATTGAGCATTTACATTCAATTCTTTTAAATCTTCCAATCTAATCTTGTATATGTCACTGATTAATGCATAATCCAAGGGCAATTGTAGTATTCTTCAAACTCTTCTTAGATAGGAAGCAATAGGTCAATTTTAGTGATTGATATGCTTGCTAACTCTTACTTTTCATGTTCTTTCACTAATATAATGACTTATTGAAGTGTTGTGTTGCGGACGATAGGTACAAAAAATAACACACACAACTGTAGCCAACCCAGTCTGCAATCCCTGAACATCCTGCTCCAATCTAGTGATAGTACCTGACTGCACTGGAACCTGGGGAACTAAAGGAACATGTGGTTGTATCTGAGGCTGTAAAGGAACTTGTGGCTTCAATGGAACCCGTGGACCTATAGGAACCTTCTGTGCTAGAATCTGTGGACCAAGACCCAGCCTGGCCTGAGCAAGCTAAGTCTATCTCACAACTCTCTGTCGATGCTACCCCCATACTGCTGTTGGTACTAGTTGTACTAGTATCATCCTATAACCACCACCTTTGGCTCACACATGACCACTTCTCATCCGTGGACTAACATGTCCTCTACCTCTTCCCCAAAGTCTCTAAGGAGCTCTCTAACCCCTAGGAGCCCTAGGTACCCTCTGTACTCTACCACCTCCTCATCCCCCACCACCAACATCATCATCATCATTTGAAGGATCATCTACATATGGAATCGGCTCACTAGGATCAGTGAACCATGTGAACTTGTGTCCAGAAAACCAATGTGTATAATCTGCAGACATCCCAACATCTTCTATGTGATCATGCATGTCCCACTCGATATACCCTAACCTATCAATCTCATCATAGGCATACTGGAAGTCAACCTGAGCACCCCACATGGATCTCTCAGCATGAACTCAAGCATATAGTGCTAAACCCTATGACATGTCATGTACTCTCCCATACTATCATAATGCTCTGTAAAAACAAAATATCTCAATCACTAGTGGTGACCGACCTATCATCCATCCTGGTGAGAAAATGTAATAAATTCCTCATCGTCCTCACACTAGGCCTCACATCCTAGATATGGTCTCTATATGACCTAATCTATATCATCAAGCATACGTCTCCAGAAATCTAATTTTCCCAGCCAAGGCTAGACAACCATGTCATCATACAAGTATGTGTACGACCATCCTGGATCTCTCTATCTGGTAGCAATCAGTCTTGTAATAGGGATATACTCCCATGTCCACAACTGCAATAGAATAGCTTCGACTGACAATGTGATACTACCTCTGTATACAACATAGTGTAAATCATGATATAACTATGCAAGTACACATGAACCCTAATCAAATATCCATGGATCCATGATCATATCCTTGAGAATCTGGCTCCAACCAAGACAAAATCCATGACCTCGCCAATCTAGTAATAATAATACGCCAATCAGTGCACCCAAGACTGTAGGAAGATGAGGGAAACAAACAAACTATGCCCATGGAATACTCTCATCACCAGTCATAGGATCTGTAAAGACCCATCAGCATGCACCGCCATTGTAGACCTGATCGTAGTATACCCACTCTCCTTGAGTCAGGATCCTCAACAACCTATACACGTCCTTTGGCATGATAGTCATCTCTCTTAATGGAAAATGGAAGGTATTATGGTCAGAGTGCCATTGCTCTGCCATAGCTATCAGTAGTCCTTAGTTCATCTGGAACCAAGGTAACTCAAGGAGGAAATACAAACCACACCAACCAATCACACATCTCTCATGACCCATCAACTAATATACCATATCTAAGAGCCAAAATGGTAGGCCCCAGCCATATAACTTCCAGAACTGTACATGTTTTGCAAAACAAGTGAATTCAATTAGTATCATCATTCAAGTGGATTATTCTACATCAATCAAACATCAAATCAACCTATCACTCTTTTTGAGCAACATCAACTATTTTTCCTAACTCTATATCATGAGAAGGGGAAAATACATCAATTATTTTATCCTAGCGTATCTGATTGATCTTTTAAAACATCGATCTAATTGATTATCCTAAACATCCTAAACACTTGTTTTCATTACTAAATCGAATCTACCTATCTTTGTAATTAATCTGGTATTCATTCTATCTGAGACAATAAAAAATGATCAGGTTTTTCATTCTTCTTTACCCATGCATCATTTTTCCTGTGTGTACGCACTATTTTAGATATCTTACACGTCATTTTGGGTTACACGTCACTTTAAACATCCTAAGCGGTACTTTATCCATTGGAGGCATTACTTTGCCTAGTACGTGGTATTTAACATCATATGCGTAACTTCATTTTTCATAGGCATTACTTCATTATGGGTTTCTACCTAGGGTTTAATATGTGACATTTTACTTATCTTACGCGTTAAATCATGGTTTTCCTACACGCAACTTTATTTTTCTTACGCATTGCTTGGTTACGTGGGTGTGCTACTTAATGTTTCTATGCATCATTTAAACTATTCTACGCGTTACTTGGAGAAATTTTCACGTAAAAAACCTAACTAGGCATGAAATGATTATTTAAAAGCATTAATTGAAGTAATAAATGCACAAAGAGGTTGGAATCACTCACCAGAGGTCCATAATCAGTAGGTCTATGATATCTATGTCCTCGCTTGAATTGATGCTCGCGAATCGGGACCACCATCGTCGAATTCTCCCAAAGGATCAGAGCAACAATGTGGGGTAAAAAGTGAAAATGGATGGTAAAAATGATACTTTATCACTATTTATACTTTTTGACCTAATTTTAAGGAGTTTTCACCCTTTCCTATCTTTAAACAATCATTTTTCATCACTGGGGCATTTTGCGATCAATCTAACATCATGGTTTTCCGAAATGAAATCACAATTGACCTACTATTTTCAATTTTCAACATTATTTTTGCCTCTGATATCAATTCTATTTTCATTTTTGAGGTGGCATCATATGGACAAAACATGATTTTTTGTCATCATGGTTTTGCAACGATTTTAAAACAGGGGTACTAAATTTTAATTTGCTATTAGCAGGGCATTTCTGCGTGGTCCATCATCAGTTTTTCAAACTAGGGTTTCTCATTAGGCAGTTCATCAAACATCAAGTTTTGCATCAGGTTTCACATCAGGAAGCTCATCAAATATCAGGTTTATCGCATCAGGTCATCAAATATTAGATTTATCATCAAATCAAATAAGTCAATCAGACCAGGACATCGATTTTCTTTGAATCAATGTGATTCACACATCAATTCAAAGAGGGGCATTTGTAGACACCTAAGTTTGGTCAGGTGTATTAATCAAATCAAATGTACATCTAACCAAATCAAATGGAAGCTAATTAAATCAAATGGGACTAAATCAAATAAAAATCAAAGGATCAATTAATAAATATATCAATTAATTAAATATAATCCTAAAAGGGATTAATCAAAACTATGTAATTGATTTACTCATTTAGTTATAGAGTTTAAATAAAAAATCAAATTAAACCCATTCCCTTACATGGCTAATTTAATTAATTAATTGAATTAGTTAAATCTTATTTTCTTTCAAGAAAGGAGACAAGTATTTAAGAGCCAATGAGAATCAAGAATTGAAAGCACATGGATCACTCCAAACTTTGCAATCTTGATCACTCATTTGACCCTCTAACATCTCAGCACTCAATTTGTCTCTTTGTCCCAACCTTTGAGACCAACATTTAAATGGTCTCTCCATTTGAAACTATTTGAAAGCTTTCAACTCAACTAAGCTTGGATCATGATCAACTTAATTCTACCCCTACCCTTGGGAAATCCTATAAATACCAAGCATTTTGAGAGCATTAAGGATCCTAGAGATTCATGAGAAATTGCATCTACACTATAGAGAAATCACTTTGAGATCATAGCATTTTGAGCATAATAGTGTATTTTGAGAGCAAAATTGAATGAATTGTATGACAATTTGAGGAATTTGAGAGCTAGATTAGGCATATCAAACATCATTTCTTTCTAGGACTGTCACTAATGGCGATTAAGGCTGAGAGCTTCATTAGCATGCTTAGTTAGAGAACCATGGAATGCTTCTTGTTAATTTGTCAAATTTTTGCTTAAATTTAGATTATCTTTCTATAGAATTGATAGATTTCAAACCAATTTCATGAAGGTATAGTTTCTATATACACATATAGTTTTATGTATTCACCATATTCCACCATAAAGGGAGAGCCCATGAGAAATATATGGACTAGAGCCAAAAACTAGGTTCTTGAGGAATACACCACTACAATATCAACATTTAAATCCTCAAATCTTCAATATTCAAGGGTAGAAGTTTAAGTGCCACTTGTAATCTATTTAGACTAGTTTATTGAAAGATTAATTAGGTTTTAATATTAGATTTAGTGATATACAAGGAAGCATTTTGTTCTAAACTTGTTCAACTATTCTTTTATATAGCTTGGATTATGAGTAGTTCTAGGTTGTTGTTTTTTGTTATAATAATTTATTTTTTACAACATATCTTCTTAATATTTAAAAAATAACAATCTACCAATACAATTCCAACTAAAATAATCATGCAATCTTTTAAAATAAAAACTAATTACTTCACTGAGATATAAACATTGAAATTGTTAAAGATAACTCACTCTTAACTTGTTTAAGAGAAATTAATCTTTACTTACTAATCTTTGCATTTTTTTTGGTAAAATCACACATGAATATATATTTAAACATAAGAAGATTAAAAAGAAAAAGTAGTTCTTAGTCTTTTTTCATGCATTATATTTTAAGAATTTTATTCTAACAAGATACAACTAAAAAGTACATAAGCAACTAAACTTTAAAACTAAAAGCAAAAATTAAAAACAAAAACCATTAGATATTTGTTTTTTGAGTTGGAAGGAACTCTAAACTTAATTTCTTAAGCATATGATTCAACATTCAAGTAAGTCTAACACTTACATAAACTTAGTTTCTTAAGCATATGATTCAACATTCAAGTAAGTATAACACTTGCATAAACTTGGTTTCTTAAGCATATGATTCAACATTCAAATAAGTCTAACACTAGCATACGTATCAAGAACAATACAAGAAATTGATTCCCAACAAATATCAAGAACAACACAAGAAATTGATTCACAATAATTATTGAGACATAAAGAATTAGATAAAATATTGCATGCCTTGTCCCATCAAAGATTACAATCAATGCATTTCACACCTATATGTGTCTAAGGTTGAGAGAAGATTAGGCTTAGGAAACTTGGAGTGAGACAAGGGAGTTATTTCCATCCCTTGTAGTTGGTGAGATTAGTGAAAAAGAAGTAGCATTAGAAAGAATATAGCAAGATAACAAACATTGTCTGTCTATTATGTTAGATTATCCTAAAGTTCTTTTTAAAGTAAAAACTATCATGCAAGCATTGTCCTTAAGAATTTTATACTTTGTGAAGATAAGTCACTATGCACGATGCAACTACCACTTTACATTTGAACAATACTACTACCAGTAGTAGAAAACTTTTTCCTTATGAAGAGAGGGATCACTTGAGAATAGGTACAATACAAATTAATATTATCATCACTCATGAAATACTTTTTCCACACAAGAGGCTGGTCCTGTAGATTGCTCACTTCTTTACTTACTTTTGTCATGCAAACAAAAAAATGATCTATCAATAATTCAATATAATATGTACATCACATATATATACACAACCATTTATTTTTTATATAAAATAATAAATTACATCTTAAAATATATAGACTTCCACTAGTACAATCATTTAAAAACTTAAATGTTAAACCTATATATACAATCTAGATTAGAAATTCTTTGGGAATGATATCTATTTTTTCATCACCTTATTTAAACCTTTTAAACATTTACATTGGATAATCCATAGAATGTGTAGATACAAAACTAAATAGAAAAAAACCCTTAAAGATACATTTTTCCAGCAGTATAGTCATTGTAAGAAAAAAGGCTGACCCTATTTCCAATAAATTCTTTGTAAGGGTATCTATTTTTTCATCGTTGTATTTGCAATGGACCTTAATACTTTAATGACAATATGAAGGAGTCTAATACATCTATAACCAAATCTATCCAGACTCTAACTTCATATTCCATCTCTTTCATCTCCTTGTCCTTTAAGCAAAGGGAAAGGACTGTTGTTCCATTGTCCTTTTAACTATCCTCCTCTGAAAGTATTTCCTCAGTGGATTGTCTTACTGGATTACAAAATTTCTGTCTTGACTAAATATCAAACTTAATTATACTAGGGAGTCTACACACAAATTGGGCATGAAAAATAGCATTCCATTTTAATCTTTTCTGGTTTTAATCCCATTCACGTCTTGTTAGAAAAGATCCATTGGCAGTCATGTACAACTAGCCTTATAATCATCATAAACAAGAAGTCAGGAAACCCAATTCCACAGCATATATCAATCCTGCAAATAGATCAAGATTTTCAAAGGACTGTTTATATATATATACATACAAAGTAATACAAGGAGAAATGTATTCATTCCTAAAACCAACATACTGGTTTTTGAGAGAACATTTCAGTTACATGCAAGGTTTCATTTCACCCATTTCAAGACTGGGAAAGAAAAATCCTATACAAACAACCATAACAATCATTCTACAGATGGAGGTTTTTCCAACCCATTTGAAGATTTTTCCATGGGAGGAGGAGATTTGAAGGTGGTAGACTTTGAAAAATGGACATGGCTATAAACATAAAAATCATCCAATTGGTGCCCATATGGCCCGTGTCTGAATTCTCCTCTATCCACACCATTTAATGGAATTCCACTAAAACTATCATATGGGTGTCTAGGCCAATAGAAAGGGTCATAAAAAACTTTCCCACCATCTCCATTGCCTGTCATTCCCATAGCAGCCATGAAAACTAAAACCACTTTCAACCCCTCCTGCTTCCACAATTCTGCGGTTCTCCAATTCTGTAAGAGATTGTGTATATATAATAAGTTATAACAGATAGAGGGATATTAGAAAAGATTTGGGTAAACAAGAATACAAATGAATTCACCTAATCTGTCTGTATCATGATCCTATCCTCTGGGAGAAGGATCAATGAAAGACAGTGAGATAATTTGGCCGGTGTGGGTTTATGAGGCCTAGATTGAAAATAGCAACAGCATGTTTGGACAAAAGATGAAGAAAAGGCGAGGATTAAAAGGACCCATGGCGGCATAACTGCCAAGTTTTTTTTTTTGAGTTGAAGATTTGTATGGATGTGAGAGATTTGCAAGTTGTGTTCATAACTGTAAGCACACGCATATGCTATGGAAGCTTCCCGATTTAGTGGCCATGGCATCTTCTGGTGGACCCACTTTGCTTGGAGTCATAGATAACTCATCATGAATCTGGAATTACAGATTTTCTTATAGATATTTGGTTGGTTTAATGAAAAGACTTCTTGTAATTTAGTTCGGTCAATAGGTTTATATGGAAAGCACTAATGATTTTTTAAGAATTGTTTTTAGGTTTTTAGTTCGGGATTGTCTTTCGAATGATTTAGAAGAATGGCTATCCTTAGTCCTTATCTCTAATTTGAATCTTCTCTAATTCAAACAGATTCAAGGTAGTTTAAAAAAAAGACTAAAATAAAAATCTTCTACTATGTGCAAATATAGATTCATATAGATATAGATATAGATATACATATACATATACATCTATCTCTAATATTTTTTTCTGTATATACATACACATATTCATCGTTATTCATTTGTTTAGGAGGGATTTGTCATTTAGAATCAGACATGCATGTGCATAATTGGCCTAGTATAATTCTACAATTGTAGATTTAAACACCAAAGTTTTAATATGAACTTAATTTGGATCCATGTTTCCCTCCCTTACTAGACATTATGAGCTGACTAAAGCTTGACATTGGATCATCGCCCTAGGAGCATGCTACATGTTTGCTTGCTGCCCTCAATCTTGGTTCATTGTTGAATATATTTACCTAGGGGTTTGACTAAAGTGAACATGATCCAAGTACAACTCAATGAATTTTGCAAAGGCTTTTTTGAACATGATTTGGACATCCTTACTAAAATCTTAACATTATAAGACTGAGGAAAATATATTTAAGCGTCAACTAGTTTTTGCTAGTTTAGAGTGCATTTTTAGGTTTGTATACTAGTGTAGGATAGGAAAATGAGGAAAACATGCACACAAGAGGAACCATCAAACTCTAAAGCATGCAAAATCAACCCATCCAAACACAAAAGACATTGAGACAAAGCAATGCAAACTATAAACAATACTCCCTCAATTTGACAATTGTGCTCTTTCTTGCTTCTCCAAAAGAGTTGATGTAGCTCTCATATTGACATAATGCACTTAAAATATGAAAGCAATTTGACTATAGTGATGGTGAGAAGATTTTTGGAACTCAAATCGACGGATGAGATCAAAGCACAATCGACGACCAAGATTAAATGAGAGAACAAGTTAAGTGATGAAAATTTGGAAATTGCATTTCCAAGTGAATGAGGAAATAGAAATATGATAGATTTAAGTGAATATAAATATTGGAAATATTTATTTTCAACACAAAATGTCATTTGCGAGTGGAGGACAAAATAGAAATATGATAGAGTTAAGTGAAAATAAATATTAGAAATATTTATTTTCAACAAAAAATGCCATTTGCAAGTGAAGGAAAGGATGAGTGATGAGCAAGTCAAGTGGAGGAGAAAATGGAAGGAGGAAAGAGTTAAGTGGAAAAGGAAATTAGTAAGTGGGAGTTAGAAGTGGAGAGAAAAGGGGAAGGTGGAAGAGTTACAAGTGGAGACAAATTAGCATGAAAAAGAGAAAAGTGGAATTAAAAATTAGAGTGAAATTTAATAATTAAAGATTATTAATTCCCTCAAAATTGGAAAATTAGATAATTAAATAAATAAATTTATAAAGGAATGACATTAGGATAAGAGGGCGAAATATATAAATGTTTGCCCCTACGACCTAGATTAAATAATTGAAGAAATTATTTAATCAAAGACAAATTTATAGGACATGATGGAATCAAAGGATGAAAATTAGTAATTAATTAAATAATGACAATTATTTAATTAATAGAAGAATGACACAATATTGGTGATCAAATACACAATATAGAAGACAGGTTAAAAAAATGGGGCCATAGGCGTGAACCATTTTTTAGTGTCTACATTTTGCCCCTCTTTGAGACAATGCAATTATGAGCGTTGTGTCAAAGAAAAATTAAAATCTCATGCCCCAGTAGATCGACAAAAATGGAGGTAGGATGCCCCCTCAAAAAATTGGGCAGAAATTGACATGAGGACAATTTTTCGAAAAGAAAAAAGATTGCTAGGATTGACAGAAGAAATGTTAGTAAAAAGAATAAATTGGACATAGAAGAGTTAGTAATGATGAAACCTTGCTTTCATAAGTGCACTTTTGTCATGAGAGCTTTATTTTAATATGAAAAAATGGATACGTCACACCATGACACAAAAAGTCAAGGCGATAATGCGATCCCTTTGCATAAAAATAGATACATTGTAGACAAGGAAGGTTTCCATCCATCCTGAAGCATATGACATATGTGCCCCAGAACTTTATGTAAAACATCCCGCAAATATAAGACAAAAAAAAAAATAAAGGACCATGAACCATCTTGGCCACTCTCATCACTTAGGGATATCCTGGAGTAGCATAAGAACATGACCAAAGATAAATCAATAAAATATAAGACTCACTGAACCCAACAAGTCAACAACCATCCTGATCTTGTTGTCAAAGTTGATAGTTTGTTTGATGATGATGAGGAGTTTCAGGAATGGAGTACCCCATCTAAGACTAATGTTGTCTAGTTTCGAGTATACAACACCATGTATGAAAAAATGACAGGTTTGATAAAAGGACAAAATTGATGTTGATTGATTGATAGGACAAGTTTGATCTGACTGATTATTGACGTGATTAGATAGTTTTTCTGTTAATGCGTGATTTCATTAAGCACAATGTTTGTCAAGCCTTCAAATTGCGTCTGCTCAGATGTTTGTCTAGTTGCAAATGAATGATTTATTAATGAAAACTAAATGATTATGTACATGATAAGGAAATCAAATGAGTGTCATAAAATGAAATTTATTGCTTTAGGATTTTGGATGATTTTTACTTTTTAGGATTTTTTAAATATTCAAAATTTTCTACTTTTTTTTAGGACGTTATGGTTTTTTAAGGATTTTTTCAGGACTTTTTATCCTTTTTATGGATTTTTTCAGCATCATATTTGATTTTTTCAGAACATTATACAATGTTTTTGAGTTCTTTCAGGACATTATGCAATTTTTTTAATTTTTTTCAGGATATTAATATTTACATGAGCAAGATATATTGAAATTGCTCCCAGTGTCTAGCAAGCTAGGTGCATTATGGATTGATGGGTGGACTGGTATATGGATCAAGGACAAGGGTCGCTTGCATTGGATCTGTTTGGGTGCCAAGGTCTATCGAAGAAATGGGTTAACATGTTTTTTTCAAGATAAGCGATTGGACATGATAATGATAGGGTAATGAAATGGCGCACTTGATGGCATGCGAGGAATGGACATGTCAAGAGGTTTTTTAGATAACATGTTTTGCATTTAATGTCCTTATTTTATGTCAAGACCAAGAGAGGGATTTGGATAGGAAAAATAATAGGACATGGATAGAATAAGAAATATTAAGAATGGGAAAGGGGTGAGGGATATGAATGAAAGGTTAGGATAGGATAGGAAATATGGACCAAAGGGATGTAGGAAATGTAAAGGAAATAGGACATGTGATGATTCAAGGGAGATCTCTAGCCTTGTCAAGATCAAAGTTGGGAAAAAGGGAATATGATAAGGGATATGACATACTTAGGATAGGCTAATGGAGGAAATGATAGAGGTAATGGAGGATAATGACATGGGTATGATATAATAGGAAAAAATGGATGAAACCTTCCCCCAAGTATGGAATGCAAGAAGTTCATAAAATTACACATGCTAGCTGTTTGCTAGGTTTTCATCATGGTACTTGCCCAAAGCGCATGTTTTCCATATTTTCACTATTGGACAAAATTATTTATCTTTAATTTTTTTTTTTGTGTTACCATGATGCTTTTTTGCCAGGTTTTCATCAAGGCAACTTTTTCTTTTTCTTTTTTCTTTTTTTTCTTTCTTTTTTTTTATAGAAATTTTGACCTTTTGGAAGATAATCGAGGCATGACATGACATGAAAAAAAGACTCAAGTGCCTTTCTCTTTAAATATCTCTCATGTAAGGTACAAAATAACGGGCCATGACCATGATAGTATACTCAAATACGTTGGTAGGGTGGTGAAAAAGGGAGATTCCATGGATGATTGGATGGAATAGGATAAGGATTATGCCAATGATTGGATAGGTTGGATGAAAGGCTGGAAAATAGGTATTGGATAATGAAGGGAATGTAAGAAGACTTGATTTTTAGTGGATGTAAATTGATGCAAGAACAATATTGGCACACACCTTGAGGGGTGATGGAGAGATGGAGGGAAAAGAGATTTTGGATTTGGTGGAGGAATGGATATGAATTTTGGGACAAAAAGACCTAGAATGGATTTGGAAGATGGAAGGCTTTTAGATGGAGAGATAGAAACTTTAGATGCCAAGTTGGATTTTTCTTTAGGACTTTGTGCTTCAATAAGCTTCTTGGGAATTCACATGCATTTTTATTTTTCATTTTTTTTGGGTCCTCAGAATGCATTGTTCGCACAAGGGATTCAGGAACCCATATTGATTTTGAATTTTCTTTTTTCTTAATGGGCCTTTGCGACATTTTTTACATTTATTTTTCTTTTTGGATCATATTTTTCTTTGTTTTTACATGTTGATTAGACTGGACATGTTGATCCTTGATGGCATGTGGATTAGACTTTATATTTATTGGCACCCAAACTACTTGGAAAGGGAATGATATTCATGGATGGATAGGAATGATATGGAGGCCTTTTGGATTGGTGGAAAGTTCTCCAAGATGTGTGCCTTTGCTGACTTGCATTTGGGAAAGGGTTAGTGGATTGTGCGCTAGTGGAGGGAGAAATATATGGACCTAGGATGGATGGAAGGGATGAAGGGGGAGGTATACATTTGGTTTTGGATTTTGAAGGGATACCAACATCTTTAGAATGAGATTTATTATTGAGGCCATGACCATTAGGATTTTCTTTGGCATGGGAGGGTTTTAATACATCTTGTTCATGGATTATTTTGACTTGATAATGCTTTTTTTAACCAATAAGACACTTTCTACAAGACGCAAGTCCATTATTTTGTGGTGGATATGGCATGGAAGGACTGATGGGAGCATGAGGTGGACTAGACTTTATAGAACTAGGAGAACCCATTTGAAGTGTAAGGGGTTCATGAACAACTTACATAGAATTACTTGAATCACAAGGGGGATCAAGAGGAACAATGGGATCCTGCAATGGAATAGGAGCAATGACAAGATCAATTGTTGGGATAGGATCTTGTGGGAGATCTGGAGGATCAAAAAAAGGAAATGCATGGGTGGAGGGATCTTGAGGAGGATCTAAAGGGATGGTAGGATCTTGTGGTGGACATGAAGGTGAGGTGACACCCTAATCTTGAAATGGCAAGAGATCATTGGATTCTGTTATAAAGGTGTTCTTCTCTTGACTTTGGATGGAATCATTATCGATAATGGAAGGGAGGTCATGATCTTTCTTAAAAAATGAAAGGTCAATGAGACTTGGGATAAGGCTTTGTTCTTGGGATGCATGAGGATCAACTTGAATAGGAAGAACATGGATGGTGGGATCATCATGAGGCTCAAGTGAAATAGGATCTTGGTCAATAGTTGGAGGGGATTCTTCATTGTTGGGATCTTGATCTTGATTTGTTTCAGGACTCTTTTTTTTTGTGTTTTGGATCATCCTCTTGACATGGGGTATTAATTGTAATATGCATGGGATACTTTGGAAAAGGATCAATGTTTGGACATGAAGGAAATGGACTTTTCCTGGGGATCTCTTGAATGGTATTGCTGGAAAATGGAGGACATGGTGACATTGGCTCTAGAATTTTGAAATAATGGAAGGGACTTGGATCAATAAATGGATCAACTTAGATTTCTTCTATGGATGTCCCTTGAAAAGTTGCATCATTGGATATGCAACTTGAGGGAGATAGAGGAAATTTCTCTTGTAAAGGTTTAGGAGATGGAGGAGGTGTGGGAGACATGGATTTTTCCTGGAGGTCAGTGTCTTGAGGGGAAATAGGTGTGTCATACATGTGATTATTTTGGGATGAGTCATTGCTAGACATGGGTGAATTATTTTCCTCATCCTCTTCATACATACAATCCAATTTTTTATACAAACTCTTAGAAATTTGAGATTTGAATTTTTTTCATTGCTTGGTTAATCTTATTGGTGATACCATTAAATGTTGTACAATTTTTTTTGGGTTGAACATGTTCCATAAAAGGTTTTTCATTGATCGTGCTTGGTTGATGTCCCAAAGATGATATGTTTGAAGTTGTCTTTTTTTTTATTTGAGGACATAAGAGGGTGTTCATTAGCATGCAATGTTCTTGAATGCAAAAGTGTCAGTGGCCTTGATTGATTTGGTTGCATTATTGGCACAAGAGGTTGTGATATTTCTTGAGGGATACTTGATTGCATTGGATTGAATGCCAAATCGTAATTAGGTGGTGGCCCAAGTTGAACTATTCCACGCTCTAGTTGAAAGTTTTAATTTGGAAATTGTTTGAATCATTATTTTGGGACTGGGTTGCATGACACTTTATTTGAAACTTGATTTTTAAATTGATCAAACAAAGTTTTCTCTTGATTGAATTGATCTTTGTTAAAGTTTTCATATGCCTCACTGAGTTGTGAAATAGGTTTTGGTATTCTGTATTTTTCAATGAGAGATTGTATGTCAATTTCACAAAAAATGTCATTTGGACATCTAAGGAATTTGGCCATCTCCATTATATTCTTTATCATCTTTTCTACCCTCTCTTCCAAGATTTTCTTTTCTTTAGCCAATTTTCCTTGAAATGTTTGGATCAAGTATGCGTGGGATTGATGTGATTGATTGTTTTATTGTGTAAATGTCATTTGTCTTGGTTCAAAATATTTTTTAGTTGCTTCATTTGAGGTGTACATCATGTTTGGGTCAAAACTTTGTTGTTGAAAAGGTATGCCTTCATAGGGTGTTTGTGTGTTCTCATTTGAAACCTATGTTATGTTTGGATCAAAACCTTGTGTTTGCAAAGGTACTCCTTGTCTTGGGTTAAAATGGGATTGTATATTCTCACTTGAAATGTACATGGGTTGATAGGAACCTTGTCTTTGGGACCTTGTTATAATCGACTATTGGAACAATGGAATGTTGTGTACTTAGAGGGGAGGGGTGAATCAGTACCCTTAAAACTTTTTATCAATTAACCCTTAATCCTTTAGTAATCAATTCCTTGCATTACCTACCATATATGTTCTTCTATATTTGTGCATGTAATATCAAATCATAAACTTAATTGCATGTTAAAATTCATAGAAACATTCATGAAATGTAATGACACATGACACAAGAACTGGTAATGTAGAAAACCCATGTTAGAAGGTAAAAACTGCGGTGGGGATGAAACCCACAAAGCTTCACTATTTGCAGAATGGAAGGTGTCAGTTAAGGCTTACAATTTTGATCACTTTTGATGATCTTACCTTGTTAGGAGTAACATGTTTAGACTAGTTAAGGTCTACTCTGTTAAGAGATTTAGCAACACTGTTTAGTGTGCACTCGGTTAAGAGATTTACAAAAGGATTGTTAAATCCACCTTCTTAAAGGATTTCTTCTATTTTCTACACTTGTTAGAATGTAGTAAAAAATACTTATTGACCTGATTATATGCAATCCTAAATTGCTGAGCACAGATATTTTAAATTTTACAATATGATGTATCACCTATAGCGATTGATTAATACCTTTGTTCTGCTCGGTAGCCTTGGATCTTGTTCTTTATAACTGATTTCATCTTTTATTGTCCTTTTGCATGAAACTCTGTATCTGATCCATAGATGTGCTCTTCGGCTATAATCATCATCAAATCATTTTGTTTTGATTGATTACACATCTATTTATACAATGAATTGACCTAAATAGGTTTCACGCTTAACTATGAAAAATCTATGATCAAAAGTTTACAACTTGACCTTGATCTTCTAGTTTGGATGTTTTCAATTAGTTACAATGATAAAAACAATTACATTTTCTTTACTTTTCCCTCAAGAAATGGTTTTAAATATAAGCTTTAAATCTAAATACAAAACTTAAGTATTTTATCTGACGTTTAACTCAGATCCACATTTCTCAAAATAAAGTTGTCTCTTGGTAGACTGGTTCTTGGGTTGCTCTGTAGTCTTTCCTCATTGATGTCTTTGTAGACATTTTGCTTCTCAGTTTTCTCTGTAGACTGACTGCCAGTTTACACTGTAAACTATGTTGTCGGTGTTCACTATAAACTTGTCTGTCGAGTTCTTCTATGAACTTGTCTATCAGATTCCTCTGTGAACTTGTATGTTGGGTTCCTTTGTGAACTTGTTTGTTTGGTTCCTTTGTGAACTTGTCAGTCGGTTTACACTGTGATCATTATGTCGGTGATAGTGCACTTAGCATTGTCAGTGACATCTGTGAACTACTATGTGGGGTTGCACTATAAACCTATCATTCGATGATCATGTTACCTACGGTTCAAAAACTATTTCCTTTGTATAATAATGACAAAATATGATCATCAATCTCCCCCTTTGATATTAGTATAAAAAATTGATATGTATAAAACTAAATGTTTAGTATATACACCATGTATTTTACCTTGTCAATATGACTCCCCCTATGTGCATGCCTCGGTATAGTATATGTACATGTATATACTCTTTCCTTTATACATATATTTCCCCCTTTCATTATTTCTCCCTTTCACCTTATCACACCAAATCATTTCCCCTTGTATCATATCAATTCCCCCCATTTTTAATAATAATGACAAAGGTTTCATACTTACAATTTGTCAAAAATGTGGGAATGGGGTTTTTGAATGTCCTCTATTTGCTTTTCCCATTGTTCTTTGCGGTTCTCAAGGGTCATGATTTCCAAGGTGATTCTTGCATGCATATCATATATGCTTTCTATTACAAACATTTCTGGGGTGGCAATCAATTATCTTGCCGAAGTCATATGTTGTTGCAGTAGTGTGAGATTTGGAAGTAGTAGAGCCTGGAGCTCGGTTACCTCATCTCTAAATTTGGATTCTGCCTCTAGAATCTCAAGTCTCAACTTTTTTTCTTCCATAATATTGTCATAATGCAACTTGAATGTATTGTCATTGGTTGTGAGACCTTGTGCATTAGCATTAAGATTTGCATCTATCTTTGCAATCTTTTCACTACTCTCCTTAGTGAATTTCTCTATGGTGCATAACTTTTGAACTAAGGTTATAACTTTTGAAATAATTGGTTCCAATGTATTCACTAGTTCAGATATCTTTACCTTGTTCTCAGCCACTTCTTGGCTGATTTTCTCTGTTAGCTTTTATTGGTACTTCTTCTCTACACGTTCTTCTATTTCCTTCTTTGCATCTACATTCTATGATATGATGACTTCGGTAAGAACTACTAATTGATCAAGTATAGGAACATTTTGATCAATTTCATTATTAGGTACAATCTGAAATAGTATATCCTTTGTAGTTTCTAGTACCTGTGTGTCCTTGGTCTCCTTTTTGAGCTTACCTTGTATAGCTTTTCTTTTACCAAGTTTTGCATACTTTGTAAGTGACTCTAGATCCAATGTCCTAGAATCATAGTCTAGTATTTCAATGATCTCATCCAAGGTGACTGGATTTTTATTCTTCTTCTTATTTTTATTTTCAATTGTGGTGGAGGCAGTTGTATGTAGTACCATAGCAAGATCTGTTGGAGATTTGATCCTGTGCAAATAATTGATTGTATGTTTGTCATTGATGACAACATATAATATACAACAGTGTCCTATATGCAATTATTAGTACAGATGTTTTGGAGCTATGCATGTTTATTTCCATGGTGTATACATGTTCTAGATTCTATGTGCATTCACGTTGATTCAGATATGAAGTTTCAGTTGAGTTATGTTAATCAGTTATGACAGTTATAGTTTCTAGAGATTAACTGTGAAGAGCCGACGTAATTACATTATTTCTTGAGTTGCACCTATCTTCAGGATATGCGTGTTTGTATTCATGTTTAGGTATGAGTTAATGATGATTATGCAAAGGTGCCAAATGTGTTTTATCAAAATAGTGATGCTGGAGTTAATTTGGTGGAGCCAACTTTGTGAAGCTTCGCATTCATTCAATTTGAGTTGCGCGGTCCTAAATTTGATTTCGTGATTATTTAATCCGAGAAGGAAGTTTCTGAAGTGTTCCCTACATCCATTTTTACCTTACCCTTGGTGAAGATATATATAGCAGTTCAAATGAAATCGCTAAGTGTCGAAAATGAAGTGAAAAAGAAAAGGCAGAGCAGAGCAAAATGTTATACAATTGAAGATCTATGTGAAGAAATAGAAGAAGACTACAATTCACTAGAACTGATCAAGACAACAGGTCTACTTAATAGTTCAATATCAGATATAGTGTATATCTATTTTTGAAAAGGTTGCAGCCTTCATCATTTGAGCAGTGAGCTCTTGGACAGTGTGTCCTCACCCCTAACAGGGTTATCTGTAAAAGACTCCTAACAGGGTCCGACCTTTGACCAGGTCTTTGTACTTATTGCATTATAAATAACAACTCCTAATAGGGTTACAAGATCTTCTAACCAGGATCATTATAAACTAGTACAGTTATTTGTGGGTGCTAATTCCCACCGGGTTTTTTTTTACCTATTTTGGTTTTCCCCATGACCAAAATTGTGTTGTTCAATTCTATGATATCTTGTTGAGTTTATATTTAAAGTTATTCTATACTTAATTGTAAAAGAATTGAATCTTGTAGATAACTAATTTACCCCCCCCTCTCAGTTATCTCTTGGGACCATTCCTAACAATTGGTATCAGAGCCAAGTGCCTTGGAAAGAAAGCCTAACAGCTTAAGGTAGATCAAATGGTGTACTTCAGAAAAGAGAGTCCTAAGTTTGATGGAGAGAACTATCTTGACTGGAAGAACAAAATGATAACACATCTTTAGTGTGTTGGATTTGAGATCTATGAGATTGCCACTCATGAAATTGATGTTCCCACCTTGAAAGACCTTGCAGAAGAAGACTCTACAATTAAAAAAGAAGAAGTATTCACTCAAAATGCAATTGCCAAAGAAGCCCTAATCAGTGCCCTATCTGACAGTGAATTTTCTGATATCAAGAAGGCAGATAAAGCATATTCAATTTGGAATTACTTACCTGAAGAAAACATCAGAGCTTACAATCAAAGGATTAATGAAGCAATATCAGGTATCAGGAACAATGGTGGAGAAATTTCAGAGGATGATATAATGGACAAAATGATGACCACATTGACAGCAGATTATGAAAGAAAGATTAACATTTTGGATGAAACCATGCAATTCTCAAAGGATTTCATAAGAGAAACCTTGATCAGCAAAATATCTGCATTTGAGATATCAAGATTAAAGACAAAACCTAAAATGGAAGCAACTTTCAAAGCCTCAGTCCACAGTAAGAAATCTTTAAGCAGCTCTAATGAGAAGGAAGAATTTGATATTGAACTAGAAGAAATCATTGCTATGATTGCTAAGAAGGAAAGAAAAGGTAAAGGTAAATATGAAGGATAGCTACCAATCAAATGTTTTTCATGTAACAAAGTTGGCCAGTTTACATCCAAGTGTCCCACAAGAGTCAAGAAGTTCAGATCAGATTACAAGCCCAAATACACTAAGGAATGCTATCATGCTAAAGATGGTGTAACTGATGTTGATTCAGGAGAAGATGAAATTGGATTTGTTTCCATTAAAGACATTGAGAAAAGGCTTGAGGAGATGGACATTGAAGATGAAAAAGAAGCACAAGAGTTAGCATTAGTTTCCAAAGCAGACATCAGAAAAAACTGCATCATAGATAGCAGGTGTTCACATCACATGACAGGTGACAAAGACAAATTTTTACATCTAGATAAAAACAAAGGTGGCATGGTAATATTTGGAGATAACACACCCAAACCTATCATAGGTAGAGGATCTATCACCTTAGATGGAAAGAACAAGACATATGATGTTCTTTATGTTGATGGTGTTGGTTCTTTTTCTTGTTGATGTGAAAATATTCCTTAGAGGGTTTTCTCACTTCATCCCTGACACTGACCAAGCACAGAGTAGAACAACAGAAACAAGGTTTTGAAACCTCCTGCACTTTGAGCTCCACTGACTCGGGTGGGATTACCCTTTAAAACTTAGAATAATGAAATCACTGAATTATTCTAGTTTATTGTGGATGAAATTACAGGAATTGGTCACTGTAACTTTTACTAAAATAGACCAGACTGAAAGTAAGGATTAATTTTAATAATGATAGTCATTTGATTAAATGAAAAATAGACCAGTGCTCAATCCTAGGGCATGGAGTCATTTATGAACAATTTTAACCAGCATGATTATGGACAAAACTTAAGGCAATTACAACATCTGACACAAACATAGATATACCTTGTACATCTACCTCAGTACACTTAATCAAGTTAATCCATCAAATTCATTTTATACCCTGAATTTTATTGAAATATTTCTAAGGCATTTTCTTATTCTCTCCTTGAAAGAACCCTAGAAGTATTTCATAATCTGCCTGACATATATATAAATATAACACTCCTAAAACATTCAATTTAAACAAAATTCAAAACACTAAAATGAAGATAGAATACCCATTATATGCTTCAGAAATTATAAACTGGATTTTATTCAATAAGTCATAATCACTTGCTACATTGAACAAATATTTCTCCAAAAGACCTCCTATATTGGTTCTCAAAACCAAGGTTTACAATTATATTGGTATTCTCTCAAAATGAAATGGCTATCTCCTTCCCAGTAGTCTTGGAATCCTTTTATAACATAAGGATGCAACAAGCTATTGACACACTAGGAAAGTTTACAAAAATCTTTTTGCAACAACTTTGCAACAAACTAGATACAAAATTTTGTAACCAAACACGGGTGGCAGCTTATTTGCAAAGCCTAAACAAGGTTTGTTTTTGTTGTTAACAATATATTTTTCATCCTTTCTGCTTCGCCTCCCACCTATTTACTTCTTTGGCGGTGGGCCAATCAAAAGCCTTTTCTTCTTCTAGTTTAGCAACAGCTTCCACCCACCTGGCATCCATGGCAGTTCTGGCCCTAGACACAAATTTGGCCATATCTCTTTCAACTTTGAAAAGGCTATCGATCAGTTTATTGTAATATTCTGCATTCGTGTCCTTTTCTAAGTGATGCTTTATATCCTAATTTCCTAGTATAGCATCAAAACCAATTCCCAATCTGATTGTGCTTTCAAAACCCCTGTTTCCTCATAAATTTTTGGGATCAATGGTGGACATTGATCGCCAAACAGTTGCAACTTACTGTTTATCAAATTAGATTTGCCATTAAAAAAGGCAAAAGTATCATTTAACTTACTGACCATATCAATAGTGTCTGTTACTTTATCTCGGAAGTCATCACTGTACAACATGGCCATTTTGAGTTTATCCAAAATTCTCTCCTTCCCTGACCAAAATTTGAAGGTGGGCTCTAGGAAAACCATAGCTTCTGCAACTATCTTTGAGGCCTCTTGTAATGATCCATATAATGTATACACTATATCAATTTTTTGTTTCAAGGCTTCAATTCTGTGCTACAATATGAGTAAAATGATTGACATAGCACTCATGCCCTGTTCCTGTGATACATCTTTTGATTGTGTTTCTGCCAATGTAGAGTCTTCCTTAACTCCTTTGACAACATCTGTCACAACTTTGGCTGCCTCCTCAAGGATTGGATTTTTTTCCCTTTTACTTTCTTTTAATTCTATTTTTAGTCTGGAAATCTCTTCTTCTAGTGTGTGGTTCTGGACCACCACTTCCCCATGTTTCTTTGCCAGGGCCATCATTCAGTCAAAAGTTGTCTCATACCTCTTTGATAGGTCATCAAATTTTTCCAAATTCATAAATGAAACCTGTGTCATTAACTGAGCTATCTCAGTATCTGAAGTATTTTGCAGATTCCATATCATCCTGTCTGCCCTTTTTTCCTCTTTGATAGTCATGACCAAGGGTTTCTATGTGGCAGGAACTAATGACCATATTTCTAGGGTTTTGGATTAAGGATCAAATCCAGATCCTTTTAAGACTTCATCCATCTCAAATTATATTTTAAGCAAAGGATCTTCCTGCCTCCTAATCTGATCAATAATAAAGGTGGACTGTAAGTCACAACCAGGCATCAGCATCACACCACTATTCTATACTAGCAATCTGGCTTGTTCCATAGTAATTTGTTCAGTCTCAGGGTCATAATCTTGAAGTGTTTGTACAATTTGATCATTTTTATCAGCACTTTCTTCTTCTGCAGTTATCTCTTGTCTCAATTTTTTATGTTTCAACTTAACCAAGAAAGTTTTAAACTCTTGAGACTTTATGAACTCATCATCCCTCATGAATTCATTTTCCATCATGACCCTCGCATCATCTTTTTCAAACAAAACCATTTGATTGTCTCCTTGACCCTCAGCCTCTGGCTCCTTCTGCACTTGCTTTCTCAATTTTCTAAAGTATTTACCATGCTCTGATATCATGGCTTTTGCCATTTTTTTCTATCTTGCACCATTTTATGCTCTTTCTTCTATTTTTTCCTTGGTGGATCTTTGGCTGAAGTGGCCTCTTCACCAGCCTCTTCTTCTTCATGTTGTCCTTCCTTTTGCTATTCCCCCTCCTGTTATTCCTCTTATTTTTCTTGGTGCTCTTGATCATGTAGTGCAATTAGAACAGGGGACCCTTTAGATTGTGCATCTTCAGCACTAAATTGGGGCACTTCTAACATTAAGGTTTCATAGGACTTTAGCGTTTTCTCTATCCTCTGGAAATATGGGAGATCAGGGAAAAAACCAGAGAATGAGTTATCTGATTCCTTCCATTCAGATTCTGCTCTTAGGAGGTCATTCCACTTCCTTCTCCTATCCTGAACTTCCTGTTTATTCAATTTGTTCCTCACAACATCCTCATCATCCAATGGCTCATGGTCTCTGATCTTTTGCCAAGGAGTCATCCTTTTTAGGGCTATTTGTACAAAATTCTCAGGATCATAGAATCTGGTAATTGCTGTAGACATTCTATGTTGCTTTAAGAAATCATTTATTACATCAAACATTTTCTTCCCAATGGAGAAATCAAAACCCACCCATAATCTAGGGATAAAGGTTCCCTTCTTGTGCCCCTCTAGAAATTCCTTATCTAACCAAGTAATTTGCCAGATAAATTCTAAGAAAGCAATTCTGGGAGGAACAAATCTAGGAAGAATGTGAGGAGGCTGAGTGCAACCATATACTCTGATGATAGTTATGTAATCAAAAAAGAAGAAATCAGCCCAATTGTGAGAGATG
>MU227446.1:107284-129655 GCA_018584345.1 Thuja plicata
TGTGTGGAACATGACCCCTCAGTCGCCTTCCTCTGAAAAGAAACCACTGAACTGATACCAATCCGCAAAGATAGCACCTTTACACTTTCTGAACCAAAACATAATAAATATGCAGAAATCGGGTTCGGAATCGGAAAAGAAAAAAAGATCTACCGGATTGGTCAAAGTTTGGGAATCTGCATATGAATTCATTCCTAGGTCTAAAATGCATATCATCTTTCAATTATGTCTGACCCTGAACGGGGTGCAAATGGGGAAAGGACAAAGTAGGCCATTTAATTCTGAATTCAGCAGTTCAATGAAACTTTAATAAATTGAAAACGGAATGGCTCTGGCAAAGTGGACAAATGGATTGGTAGGAGTCTATAAATATTTAGGTAGGTACACTCCTATGTTTACAATATGAGGAACAACTCAATTATCCAAAATTTTCACCCGGGTACTTATTTTCAAGACCTCAAAGTAGGTCAGTTAGCAATTCTGTACTTGAAAACTTAGGAAATCAGAATTAATCATTATCAGAATGGTTTTTGAAAACTTGTCATCTGATTTCACAAAGATTTGCAGACTGGAAAATATGGAGTGTGTGACCACTGGAACACAGTACAAAAGGAATTTTCTCAATTGGGGCAACTGGTCAAAAGTTGTAACGTGTCAAAAAGGGCTACTCAGAAATCTGGACAGAACCAAGAAGCAAGACAATTCTGGAAGACCAACTTTGGGAGATCCAAAATCTAATCAAACGGATTCAAAATGGATTGACCTTTGGAACATAAGTTCTCTGATATGTATACTAAATAATCCCAAAGTGGCGGGCCATGAAATTTAACAGGGCGCAAGTTATTCAGAAGCAAACTAGGCCTTATACAGTAAAATGACACTTAGCAAAAAGGCAGATTTATGATAAGCGCCTCCAAATGGCTACTTCCAAAACAAGTCAGAACTGAAATTTGAGAGTTGGAACCCACTTTATATGCCAAATGAAAGGTGAGGAATACGTCTTCCAAGCAGTTTCTCACAAAAATCAAGAGGCCTCTTTCTGCATGCATTCAAAATATGCCCTTTCCACGAGTTTCTTAGGGCAACACTCTGCACTTAGAGAAAAGTTCAAGTGTAGTCACTCCAAATTTCTTCAAAATTTGAGAGTACTAACATGATGCATGCAAAGATAAAACACATTGAGATCAAATACCACTTTCTAAGAGAAAAAGTTGCAGACAGAGAAGTAAAGCTGGATTATGTGGGCACTAAAGAACAATTAGCAAATATTTTTACAAAGCCTTTATCAAAAGATACTTTTGAGTATCTCAGGGAGAAGATGGGATTAATTCCTTTTCCTGAGTTTGATTAGGATTTGCAGCAAGAACATCAGTCCTTAGTGACTGGTGAATGGTTGACTACTCTACTTCTGGAGTAGTACCTGTGCTTAATGGTGTAGGGAACCCTTTTCCATTGATGTCAAAGGGGGAGTATATAGTAAAGGGGGAGCATATACTTTGGGGGAGTATATAGTCATGAAAATGAAATCACAGTCAGAGAAGCAGCAGCAGTGAAGAGGAACCTTTGATGAGGATATTGAGAAGATTGTAAAAAGAAGCAAGACACTTTGAGTTGATGATATCATATGTTTCCATCAATGTCAAAGGGGGAGATCGTTGGAGATTTGCTTCCGTGCAAATAATTGATTGTATGTTTGTCATTGATGACAACATATAATATACAGCAGTGTCCTATATGTAATTATGAGTACAAATGTTTTGGAGCTATGCGATTATTTCCATGGTGTATACATGTTCTAGATTCTATGTGCATTCACGCCAATTCAGATATGAAGTTTTAGTTGAGTTATGTTAATCAGTTATGGCAGTTATAGTTTTTAGAGATTATCTGTGAAGAGCCAATGTAATTACATTGTTTCTTGAGTTGTGCCTATCTTCGGGATATGTGTGTTTTTATTCATGTTTATGTATGATTTAATGATGATTATGCAAAGGCACCAAACATGTTTTATCAAAATAGTGATGCTGGAGTTAATTTGGTGGAGCCAAATTTGTGAAGCGTCGCGTTCATTTAGTTTGAGTTGCGCGGTCCTAACTTTGATTGCATGATTAGTTAAGCTGACAAGGAAGTTTCTGAAGTGTTTCCTACATCTGTTGTGACCTTACCCTTGGTGAAGATATATATATTAGTTCAAATGAAATCGCTAAGTGTCAAAAATGAAGTGAAAAAGAAAAGGAAGAGCAGAGCAGAATGTTATACAATTGAAGATCTATGTGAAGAAGTAGAAGAAGACTACAATTCACTGGAATTGATCAAGACAATAGGTCTACTTAACAGTTCATTATCAAATATAGTGTATATCTATTTTTTAGAAGGTTACAACCTTCATCATTTGAGCAGTGAGCTCTTGGACAGTGTATCCTCACCCCTAACAGGGTTATCTGTAAAAGACTCCTAACAGGGTCTGACCTTTGACCAGGTCTCTGTACTTATTGCATTGTAAATAAAAAATCCTAATAGGGTTGCAAGATCTTCTAACCAGGATCATTATAAACTTGTACAATTATTTGTGGGTGCTAATTCCCACTGGGATTTTTACCTATTTTGGTTTTCCCCATGACCAAAATTGTGTTGTTCAATTCTGTGATATCTTGTTGCGTTTATATTTAAATTTATTTTGTACTTAATTGTAAGAGAATTGAATCTTGTAGATAACTAATTCACCCCCCTCTCTCAGTTATCTCTTGGGACCATTCCTAAAAAGATCCTTTGCTTGGTCTGATGTACTTGGTGAGGGCTTTAGGGATGTTGTACCTTTTACCCGCTGCTCAGTATTTACCTATTGGTTGGTATTTACATCTCTAGATCAACCTTAGCTTTATCTACAACTTCTCCTTTGGTATCCTTTGGTGTGGCATCACCTTTTTCTTTACTTTCATCTTTCTTCTCTCCATCTATTACTTTTTGTTCATCAGTGGTTCTTTTCTTCTCCTCTTCACCTTTATCCTCGAGTATACTTGCATCATGGTCGGTTGAATTCACCTTTTCTGAGATGATATTGATAGCTTGTATCAATAATGGTATTTGTCCTGGTATATTAACCTATGCAACATCTTTTTATGTGTCATGTTCCTTGGGTTGCTCGGTGGCACCAGTGACATCTTCATCTTCCTTTAACTCATCGACAGGATCACTAGTGATATCTATTATTGTCACATCTTGGATTGTGACATCTGTTGTGTCCTTTAATGACTGCAAAATCTGAGGTACATCATCCATGGCCTTGCTTTCCTATGTTGTCAATTCAACTGGATTGACATTCTCAATGTCATTTATTAATATGTGTTTAGGGCTCGATGTTGTTTCTTTCTCTTCATTGTGAGGCTTCTCAGTAAGTGCTAATACTTTCTCGAGGCTTGTATCCTCTTTAGTTAGATTGAGTATTTTTCTCCAAGTATCCTCACTTTCCTTGTTAAGCTCTATTAAGCTTCCCTGTAGTAATTTTTAGGCTCTCAATTTTTTTGAGAACTTCTTTTAATGCATCTTCATCATTTCATCAATTTCATCCATTTTTGACTTGGGTGGCATGATTGAAACTAGGGATCTTTCCCTTATTTGTATTTCAGAATTCAGTGCAAATGTCCACCTTGTTGATAACCTATCTAGAAGTTCTTGTGGTATCATCTTATCAAGTTGTATAGGTATATATTTGAAAATACACATTGTCTTGATGATGAATTCTTCTATTTTATTCTGATCCTCAGGAGATAAGGTTAGCCATTTCCTAATCTTAGGATCAGATATGCTCCCTGTCTTGACTATTGATGTAGCAATCTCATCAATTGTCGTAGGAAATTTGTTCTTTTTAGGTTGTTCATCTTGTTCAGTGTCTTCCTTATCTTCCTTATTTTAGATTAATCTCCTTCTCCTCTTTGGTTCTGATGTTTTCTTGGTTTGAGGCTTTCTTTTATAAGTCCTCACTTGTCCTTTCTTAACCGGTGGTGAGTCTTCTTTTGTAGTTTGACTCCTTGTTCTTGATGCAGAAGTTGTCCTTGGTTTCTTTGAATGTTGTGCATCAGACTCTGTTGATTTGGAGCCTCTCAATTGTTCTCCTTCACCAATGGGTGAGTGTCCCTTGGTGGCTTCTTGTTGTTATGTTTCTTCATCATTTACCGACAGCTTCTTCTCAAGTGTCTTTGCCATTTTGGTCTTCTTTCTGTCGATCTTCTTTACTACTAGGCTTGTTTTGATTCTAGCCTTAGCTTATTCATAGGTGCCAAATCTTGGTAATGATTTTTCCAGTGGTTCATTCAATAGTGCTTCAATAGAATTTGTGGCCTGATCTACGTTTATTTCATAATCAAGAGGTCCTAACCATGTTTTCCTCGGTACAACTGGTTTGATCAAAGTTGTATTGGTGTCCACCATAAAACAAATATCATCTTTATATTGATCCACTAGTTTTTCTAGTATCCTCATCCTTTTCTGCATTTTGTACTTGAATCCAGTGAAATATTCATCCACAACTGATGTAAAGTTGTCCCCTAGTGACTTAATGAAATCACTAATTTGTATCGTCACTAGTCGGGTAGTGTCCCAATTGACATTACTGACATATGGGAAGAAGCCTTGAAAGTAGAAGAATATACACATGAGGAGTGAACTGAACTTACATGAATTAGATTTCACTGATCTAATGGTCCTCATGTTCTCCTCTAGTTGCTTCAGTAGAAGCTTAGATAGATCCAGTTGTAGACCCTTCTTGGAAATCTTATGGGCAGTGTCAACTGCTCCACATGCAATGTTGTTCAGTCTGTTGGCTTGGAATACCTTGTATCCCAGCACACATGCACCAAATTTCAGTTTTGGATCACTGATGGAATTTACCTTCAATCCTCTGGCATCCCATAGTACACCTATGATCTTTTCTATGTTGGGGCGTGGAGGATGTTTGAGTTCTTTTGCCTTGTCGGTTACTAGATAATTGGTTACTGCATGTATTCAATCCTTGGTAATCAGTTTTGTCTTGTCCAACCACATCTTTCAGTCATGTACCTGGCTAAGAACTATCCGGATCCACTCAGTCTTGAACTCCTTTGGGAACATTAGGGCATTTGTCAGCCCTTTTACCTCAATATGTTTATGTTCATCTTTGATGTTTCCATCTGTGCAAAGCTTCTTGTAAGCTTCCTCAACTTCCATATCTCTAATTTATACAACTTTACAGTGGATATATGCTCAGACATCCTTGATTAGGAAAACCCTAGGTGGTATGCTTGAAAATGCTCCAACATTGTCGGGTTGTGAAGCAACCTCTGGGAAGAATTTATACTTAGGCTCTTCACATGTAGTGTTCTTGATTAGGTTGACCTTTTTATCTTTGGCATTCTTGATCTTGGAAATGCGAGATGTGGTTGCCATTATTTTTAGAAATTAGGGCTTTTCCCGTAAACAAACTATGAACTCGGTGAGTCTTAGATACTCACTTGATCTTTTGTAGATGTTGTGGATCTTTTTGAATACCGTGAATGTGCTTGTTAGTCACTTTTGCAATATAGTCATTGTTCTTCACTCTGTTCTCTGCTCTTCACTTTGATCTTTGCTATTAATCACTTTGTGAACAAATAAGCTCTCTGTCACCTTTTTATAGATGATGTCCTAAGTGGTGCATTTAATTCTTTACCTACTTCTTGGTGTTTGAAGACAAAGTTGCTCAGGAAACATGCTAACTTCATTCTTAGTGAGGATGTGATGCTCAGGGTAACTGTCAATTCAATTGACCTTTCACATGTATACCGACGGAGCTCGGTATATAGTGAAGAATAATTTATGTTTTACATGATTACCCACGATGCTCAGTTTACATCAACTTTAGGTTTTGTATGTTCACCAATGATTCTCAATATGTATTGACCGACAAGGTTGGATTCACAAATTCATAACAAGTAATACCATAGTGCATCTTTATTCATGCTAGTTTGGCATTTTATCAATGCATAATGGAACTGATGTAAAATATAACTTGGTATAGTGCAATTCCATACTTTCTTGTTTTGCTTAGGTGGGGGTGGTGATATCACCAGATCCATTGGATAAGGTGTTACCAATTGTATTTCTTGGTCCAGCATCATCAATGTTTGTAGCTTTCCTCCACATTTTGTTTCTCATCTTCCTGATGTCTTCAATGGTATTTCCATTGGAAAAATTGCTTGTCTCTGTCACTTGGTCTTTGCAGTTCTTTCTTAGATGAATGACCTTATGACAGTGTAAGCATGCCATTAGGGGGTTAGTCCACCTTCTAGACTTTCTTATCCATTTTCTCATGTAGTTTGCACCTATGTGTCCATATCTACCACATGTTGTAATCCCAAACATATGAGTTATCGACTCTTTTCAGTTGATAAGCATTTTCTTGTTCTTTTGGCTTCCATGCTTGCTTTTTCTTGTTCTTGCATTCAAGAGATGTGTGTCCATGCATTTTTCAAGTAGGACAATAATTTTCCATGTAGGTTTCTTTCTTTGGTTGTTTCACCTTAGATCTGTATTCATGTGCTTTGTGTCCTTTCTTGTTGCAGTTATAACAATTTCCTATTAATGTAGATGTGGATTTAGGAATACCTTTAGCTTTACTCCTGCAAATATTTGATGTGTGGCATGGTTTTCCACATTGATTGCATGACTGTTGTCTTGGTCTTTGATTTGTGTAGACATATTTTTGATCAGCTTGATATGATGATTCTCCATGCTCTGTATACCCTAGACTGGTATTATTTTTTACTCTTCTTTGTCCATCTAGAAAATCATCCATTCTTTTTGTGCTTTCTTCAGCTTTCTTGATCATATCATTGTGTTGTTGTTGAATCCTTACTTCATGCTTCAAGTTTTCATTTTCTTCTCGTAGCTCACCAATAGTTTCCAATTTCCCATTCAGTTCTATGTTCACTCAGTTTTCCTCTTGACTCATAAGAACAATTTGATTGGTGATCTCATGATGATGTTCAGTAAGTCTTTATATTTTTCTCTCTCTCTCTCTCTTGTATCTTTTTAGTGATCTTCCTCCTGTCATCAATAGCTAGTGTTATTTCTTGTTCAACTTGTCTAGCATTATTCATAACCTCAATCATCCTTACCATCTCTGTCTCTTGATGTATTTGTAGTGATTTCACTTGTCCAGCCAGATGTTTATTGATTTTATTGAGACTTGTAATGCTTCCTTTTGATGTGTCTGAAGTATTGCTAGATGTAGATCTTGATGACTCAAACAAATAAGGTATCTCTTCTTCATGATAGTATATTTCATTATAGCTGTTAGTGAACAGATTTTTCCTCTTAATGATGAACAAATAAAAAAAAAATCCTTATACCCAGAAAAGAAGAAAAATGCACTAACAGTTGAATGAGTTTTTCACAACTACACTCTCTGCTTCAAAGGAGCAGCAACCTTATACAAATATCTATCTTTAATAACTTCTTATTAGAAAAGAATATTAATTCAAGATATGCTTTTTACCAGAAAGAATGAAAGGCTTAAATTAACATTCATCATAGATCAAAAGGCTAAATGCTTTGAGATTCTTAATAGATATTTCAGATATTCCAAGCCAACTGACTTGAATTATGAAAGAAAACTATTTAAGAATGGTCGATTCAAATGATACTGAATCTTGAAAAGATTACTGACAAAATACTAAGATATATTTGTAGATCAAAGTAACATAATCATTCAATTCCAACTAAAAATAAAATCATACATTTCATCATATCAATTGATCAATGAAAATACTAGAATCTGCTCATAAAACCAACTGATTATATGTATTTCTATATCCAGAATTTCACAGTATAATAATAGAAAAATAACTCAAACAAACAGATAGTATTGCAAAAAATTTCACCAGAGAACCGACCCTCATTCAGTCATCAAAAATTGAATATATATCCATGTAGGGATAATTCAATTTTAAAAACTAATTATCCAACGAGATAGCAAAAACTTTCAGAGAACTTGCAAAAATAAGACATCTATCTAGAAAACTAATTGACCAATTGGCCAATTTTAGCTTCATCTTTCCCAGTGGTGTTGGTGGCACCTTTCACTATACTCCATTCCAAGAGTGCAACCGAGAACTTCTCTCAATTCTTGATTTTGCGTGGTAATTGTTTCAAACATTTGCCCCCAAATATTCTTGAAGTTTTGAATCTGCTGAGATGTATTTTCAAAAGTCTTCATCTTCTCGTAGTCATAGACAACTGTTGATTCCACATGAGCTAAAATAGAAAAAAAATTCACCTCAACCTCTTTTGCAGTTCTTAGATTTTCTATCTTCTTTTCATAAGAGGCAAGCACTTTATTCATATCACTGCCAATCTCCTTTTCACTCCCAATTATTTTCCCCATGCATTCATTCTGAGAACGCATGATTTCCTTTGAGTTTATATGAGCTTCAAGGATATGGAAAAATTCTTCAATGGCTTTCTCATACAATGCACCTCCCCATTCTATGTTCATCTTGGCAATGAACAATGAGTTCTCTTCAAGGCCTAGTACTACTTTCTCTTAAAGAAACTTGTTTATACCGTAAGCATAAACTTCCTCCATATTTCATGTTTCAATCTCCAATTGATCTTTTTCCTTTTTCCACAATTCAACATCTTCCTCTACTTCTTTGAGCAGTTTTTCATATTTTTTAATCAATTTATTGAAATCATCAGTGAATTTGGTGATCTCTTTAGTTACCTTATCAATCTAGGTGAAGAAGGCCTTTGATATGGATCTATCCTTATGGACTTGATCGAGAAATTTCTAGTTTTCTGGAGACTTAACATCCAATTCGATGGGTATTATAGACAAGGGCTGAGGAACTTGACCTTGAAGCTATTGTATATATTTATCCAATTCACAAAGAGCCTACTTCAGTTTCATTTTGTCTTCAGCATCTTTCAATACCTGCTGATTGATTTTCTTATTGGCTGAGTTCAAGATCTTCAAATCGGCAGCTTTAGTGGCCATACCTAAATCCACCTTTTCCACATAAAAATCCTTCTCTATCACTTCATCAATGGTTTTATCAGACATGGGCTTGAAAACCTCCATGATCCAATGACCTATTTTAGGGTCCATGTCCACCATAGCCTCTATTTTGGGATTCTTTTCCCTTGGGGTTCTTCCTAGGTACTTTCTGACTAGATCTCCAACTAGAATGGAGACTGGCATGATGTTTCTCTTTTTGCTAACTAATAATTATAGCCAGTTAGCAGTCTACGGTGTAGTAGTCTCTATAGAGGCTTGTGTTCCAGGGCTCTTCAAAATTGTCAGGTCCTGCTGACTTACTTTTGCTAATCCCTTTCCTGGAGGACTGACTAGTGACTTACTCATTTTGGATTTTCTTTGAGTTTGTAGATCAGATTCTTCCTCTGGATCTATTACAATGTAGAGGATATTATCTACCTTCTCTTTCATTTTTCTCTTGGTTCTTGTTATTCTCATGGAGTGTTCAATGTCTCATTTCTTTTCTTTCGAATGAACTTCTACTCCAAAGTTTGTTTCACCTACAGAAAACAATTTATCAATCTTATCAGTATGGACAAGAGAGGCCGTGAGCTTTAAAATCCTCAGACTCTTTCTTAATAATGAATTGGAAGTTTTGTGCTTCTTATTTTGATTTAGTTCTTTTAACCATCTATGTGTTCTTTTAAACACATCTTTGGACATGGAATTCACATCTTCTTCCCTTTTTTCCCAGTCTATCTTCCTGGCTAATGTGTCATCATTCAGCTCCACATATCTAGATTCTAAGACACTTTCTTCATGTTCAATATCTAAACCTTTAACCTTGAAAGGAAATCATAATGAGGCAATCTGTTTCAAGGTGAATCTGGAGTGTGTTGACGGGACTTTGTGACAGATTCTGCCAATAGTGATAAGTTGTCACTAGGTATCAGGGTACTAGACAACTATGCCTATAAAGGTTCTTCAAAGAATGAATTCTCTGGGCCTTCAAGCACCTGGGTGTCGGGTCTCAATGGTGTGGGGAAGCTAAGTTGGGTAGGTAACTATTTGTTCAGGGGGATAACTGGTTTTAATCATCTTCTTCGGGGATAACATAAATGGGGATGGGGTTTCCTATAAGCATGTTAAGTTTACCAAATAAATTGCAAAAGATAGACCATAGTTAGAGTTTGTTACTTATACTTATAGTTATGCAACATATTTTAAATATCAACCATGCTCCAATGTAAGAACTACACTAAATACTGAATACATATAGAACCAATGATTCATACATATTCAATAGCAAGGGGAAATGAGTTCATTAACCTAAGAAAAACATTAGAGCAGAGGACATTAGAAACATACAACACAAAAGATGTTCATGAACTCTAAAATCATAACAACACATAACAGGTAGTCATAAGGTGTTCCTCCTTCTTCATTAACTTAAAGCATTCCAGCATCACTGATAGATACAATCATGGCTCCAAGGGAGCATCTAAACTACTAAGGACTACTGAGAATTGAGATCCTGAAACAACTGGAAATGAAAAGCTATCTTCTATTAATTGTTGGGCCTCAAAATCATCAATTTTTCTGACCCTTGTTATGAGTTTGGACTTCTTATTTATACACAGTTTCCCTAAAACTAACCTAATCTAACTGTACACTCAACATATAAAATACATTATCTAGTGGCTGGTACTACCTGCACCACTTAAAATTACATTGAAAAGAGAAGAGGTCCAACAAGACAGAGGAAGAAGACAAGAAGAGAAGCTGGAAGAATTGGCATGGAGAAGAGTGTCGGGGTATAAATAGAGGAAATCCGATCTTCTCGGTGTTCGAGGCTACATGCCTCATAAATGCAGAATGCGACTCACTGTCTTTGATGCACTAGACAGTAAATGTGGGAGCGACACCTTGAGAGAATCACCTATCAAAGTCATCCCTCTGTCTAACATGCCTTACCAGGATCACCTACCTACTGACCCCCTTATTAACTACTTGACAATAACCGGTCGACTCCGGGGAACCTGGACACGAATCACTACGAAAGAATACAAAAATTTAGACCCAAAATTTTGGAGTCCAGGAGCTTACACTCAAAGAATAGTGAATGTACAAAATTACACCCTGTTGGTGAAAATCTCCGAAGTTTGGAGAACTTTATTGTGCCTTGTATGTTTTGAATGCTTCCAAAAGCTGGGGAATTCCCTTTTCATCAATGTCTTTGCTGCACGCCTAGCAGAACTTGGCCACCTCCAATTTCTTGCCCATATCTAGGGCATTTCCCTTAAATTCTATGGCCATCTTTACTACATCATGGGCCTAGAGCATCATGCAGGATAAGCGTGACATCTTTGCTTCATCAAAATATCCTAGGGATTGGTATCATGACTCCATCAGTTCATTGAACTTCTCCACAACATAATCTATTAGAGTACACATATTTGTGCTGAAGGGACTGACTCCCAAAACCCTTGTGACAAAATCCTTATATAAATTCAAAGAATATTCTACTCCTGGGACTTTTTCTTTCAGGGCCTCTACCAGTTTCTTGCTAATCTCCAGTTTGAGATCAAGTCTAGAGTGTTGGACCTGGATAAAATCAAAAGACTCCTCCCCCAAAATTCCCATCTCCACGATAGGTTCCTCCCTGAGGTTCATGATTTCTCCTGAATCGCTCATCCACACCTCATATTGTTTGATTTCTCCCTCCCATAGAGAAATGATGCCTTTGACATGGTGCAATATGTGTCCAGCCATATGCAGGTTTGGGAGTGTTTTCGCTAAGAAATGCCAGACATTTCCTACCTACTCGGCTACCCAGTCGTCTACTACTTGCACTATATTTTTCATATTCCTCAGTGCATCAACATCACCCTATGGGAGTAGTGTTCCAAATGTAGAATCTTCCGGATGAATTGCAGCTAATGGTTGTGCTAGCTCTATTAGTAACCTGATGAGATTTACATTCTTTTCCTTTTCTTCTTTTAGTCTCTGGGCCTGTTTATCATATCGGGCCTCAATTGCTTGGCTAGCCTCTTTTAGCAGGTCCAATTCACCCTACTTATCTCTCTTCCCTAGAGGTACCTCTATGACTATGTATTTTGCAGCACTGACCGCTACTTCCTCTTTGTCTAGGGAGGTGTTGTAATGAACACAATTGTTTCTCCACCCAGACCAGTCTGACTAGAGTGGAGTGTCCAGGCCTTCTTCGACTTGGGGATGCCTTGAATTTGGGCCATCATTTCAACTAGGGAGAGATGGGTTTTTTTGGCCACTGGGGCCTTTCTCTTCTTTGAATCCACCAACCATTGTGGTGGCGGGGGTGGTCTTGCTTCTAAGGCCTGATTATTTGGGTCTTCTCTGGGGTTCTGCTTCTCACCCCCAGCATTTATAGTCTCATTAGAATCTTTCTCTATGTTCTCAGGATCACCTACACCATCCACCTTCGTGGCATCAATATTCATTGCCTCGGTGTCCCTTTCCTTAGCAGCATCGGTGAGATCAACATCCATATCTTCAAGGTTCTCCCCCTCATTCTATTTTTTTTTCTCTTCGACATCCTTTGCTGAGACATTCTCCTCCATTGGCGTATCTTTCAGAGGTGGTGGAGGTGTCCGAACTGGATCTGACCATAGTGTTATAGGGATCACCTTGCCAAATGTAACATTACCCTGGGTGGATGGAGGCATCTAGAGCATGGCAGCTGAGGTTATGGTTACTCCTAAAGGTTTGATTCCCTCAGCTGAAGCCAACTTCTCATCTTGTACTTGCTTCTTTTCTCTTGTTTTGGTCTCCGAGACTGGTATCTCTTCAACATCAGGGATGTCCATCTGTTCTTATTCTTTTTCTTTTTCTGCTCGGACTTCCTGTTCCATGATGAATTATTTCTCTGGTATCTCCCCTTCAGTGGGGATTGCTTCTTCTTCCTGCAAGACAAACTCCTCCACCGCTTTTCCTATATCCCCCTATAAATTCACAAGTTCATCAGTCCCGAAGATATCATTGAAATAATCATGTAGGGGGAGGTCTCCGGGGGATTCTCTGGTTCAGGGGAGTCTGGGATTATCTCCACCTGGTGGATGTTAGGCATCCTGAGATCTGTATCTACCCTTACTAGAGGGACATTTGTTCTTTGCTTCTCCTCCTCGTCACCAATGGGGGTCTGACATCCAAAATGGTCGCACGTTCATCCTCCACTCCCATCCCTGCTACCTGGACCATAATTTCTACAAGTGAAGGGGAGATGAAAGGGAGGGCAGATTTTTCCGGAGTGACTAGGATGCCAAGTTGGGTGCTTATTGCTTCCTTCATCTGATGGGATGCCGCTAGCTGAAGGTGTACCTGTTCCACAATGGGAACTAAAATTGTAGATGGAATCTAGGCTGGGCTAACACATTTTATTTTTCCTTTATCCCCACCTTTCCCAGAGGTTCTGGATCTGGAAGTGGATACCTACAAAATAATGCCAACTCTGTGGGTGCTCTTTGGACACACCTTTGAAAAATACCCATGACTGTGTTCAATCACATCATGGGTGATGTCGTTAATTGCTGGGCTTTCCGGGCTATCCCAATCCACCGAAGGAAGGGCCATCTTGTCCACTCCCTTAACCTTGTACTGTGGGTCCTCCATGGAATCTGAAAAGTCCTTTGGAAAGGTCCAAAGCTTGAGATGCTTCATCATACCTTGTGTCATCCTGACAAAGTGTCAATTTCAGACTTCAAAATCATCTTGGCAATCTGCCCAAAAAACCTCTATGTGAGGCTTGTGGGGGGTCTGAAACCCGGGGCAATGTCAAAGCTATCTTATCTAGCAGGTCAAAGTTATTTTGGGCCAGGTAAAATTCATTGTCGGCTTCTTTTTCTACTACAAGGCTGGAAGTGTAGTTCCTACAGGTGATCGGGAAAGGAATAGATGACCTTCTTGAGGCTAAAAAGAGTGTGCATCTCTAGGATCTTCCTGCAATATTCCAAAAGAATAATCCTATCCCCACAATGCTTGGGAAATAGGTAGGGTTTTCGGGAGAATCCGGTCACCCGAATGTAAGAGTGTTGTTGAAATTGGATGTAGTAATGGTCATAAGAACTGACCAGAGTCATTGCCTCCTTTGAAAGCCAGTAACCAGTATCCCAAGTGGGTGTAAGAATGTTGTAGTAAATGAAGGCATCATTTACTCTGCAAAAAATGGGGAAACTGGCCTCCCATTGAATTTGTGGGAAACGTTCCCAGGGAGCATTCTGGCCCAGGCAAGTCCCAAGGATGCCAACAATGAGTAAATCTGGGGTATGGGTCATTTATGCATCAGTGCCCACAAGACATATGAAGTCATGTAGAACTTGGAGGTCTGGGTGACCTTGACAAGATGGGCGTCCACATGATTGGAAATAATAGTTTCCCAATCAAAATTTTGTTTGGTGGAGGTGATGTCGAATAAGAAGTAGTACATCCATATCAAAAACTCCTAGGCATGGGATTCTCTGAAGACCTTGCACAAGGAGATGATCCCCATTTGTATACTTTCTTTGAATTCTGTGTGGGGGATCTCCAACTTCATCTTTCTATAATATTTTCTCGGGGTCTTGAGCCAGTTGGTGTTGAGGTATTGTCGGTCCAACTGCGGAACCTTCTCAAATTTGTGTAATGTCAGGGCCTGGGTGATAACCATAGAATTGGCGAACTGGGGGATCCCTAGCCCTGAAGGGAATGTTGCAACATCTAGAGACACTAAGGGTGTTGGGTAGCCCGAGGGAAGAGGAGCGGTAACCATGATAGCCCGGACAACTGTGTTGTAGTGTTCTGCCAATGTAAGAATATGCTCCGGAGCCTACACTGAGCAGAGGAAGTAGGTGAATTTGATGATTCTAGAGGCTGCCACATTTAGTGCCCTCAGATCTCTGGCCTTGCGCTAAATAAACATCATTTTTACCAAGACCTATAGTTTTCCCATGCTCTGACACTTGTGTCAGTGATCATCTTCAACTTGGAATCTACTTTAGATCCCAGAGTATTTTCTTCCTTTAGATATTTCGCGGTTAGTGGAAGCTTTTCTAAGGCCTTCTCGGCCTTGGTCCTAGCAGTTGCCCTAGTTGAAGTGGTTTGGATTTCCAAACTCCTAGGTGGAGAAGATGCTTCAGACATGATGGATCTATGACTTTATCGGCAACCTGCAAGATTGGACAACCATCAATATAGATAAAACATAATAAAATTCCAGATTCTGGAGATTTTTATCACCACCTCGCATCTGTTCCTGAAAAGGTGTTAGTTTGCATCAAACCCTGAAAATATATTTAAACGAAAGGAATTGCTTGGAATTTGATCAATGCCTAGGGGTTCCGAGGATTTTGGTTCATGTGGTGAATGAAGTGAAGGTCGAAGGGGAACGTGAGACCTGGAGTCCAAAAAACTGACCGTTATCGACATGACTGACAATTAGCCATACTAGGCTGACATATGGTGTCACATGGTCATGCAATAAAGGGAGTAATGGCATTGAAGGTGAAATTTGTTTTAACACATGAGCGAATGAATGCCACTTGGGCTGGTTTTAAATGCTCATGTGTGGGGAATTAAACCTGCCATTAAAGTGGAGATGATAGAGGAGAGAGAAAACTTACAAACTTGACCAGGCGAGGTGTCGAGTTTGAATTCGTAGACACTAGGTGGATGAGCTTGACATTTTGGTCACATGTAGAGGGGTACAGTGATCTTGCCACCAGATGGGGGATATATAGAACTCAACAGAATTTACATACATAATCAGACCACAAACACTTATGTACAAAGGGTCAAAGAACAACTTACAGACCGACCTAGAAACAAACTTATTTACAGCTAAACTACCAACAAATGAAAATTTACAAACTTACAGAAAATATACAAGCATTACTATTTTACAATTGTACAAAGGGCAGACAACCCTCTGGTAGAGCCATCCCACCAACGGGAGGTGACAACAAAGGACAAAATAGGAAACAGAGACAAAAAGAAAAAGGAAAGAAAACCCAAAATGAAACCAGAAAGAAAAGAAGAGGAACTAGAAGTGCCTACCTTAGAAACAATGGATGCAGGAGGACAAGCATAGGAGGTGCTTGGAAAATGAACAACTTTGAATCACCATGAACACAACTTTCAGAGACTGTCAAGCACTGTTTAAGCTTTGGAAATAAATCGCACTTAGCTGTTGTTGAAATCGCTCTAATCGCTTTGAATCACTCGGGGGTAAATTTTTTCGTAGTGAATATAACAATGACTGGTGAAACTCTATTTATTCCCCTAGGGTAAAAACATCCCACCTTCCTTCCACAAATCCTGAGAAAGGAAAACCTCTAGACTCTGGGCCCAGGGATCCCATGGAACCACACCCTCTAATAAAAGAGGAAGTACTGACATAGAATCCTGGAGTCTAGAATGTAACCAGCACAAAGAGAACAAAACACTCTGGGACCGAGTCCCGGAGGAAGGGAAACCAAAAGAAGAGAAAATGACCCCCGCGGAAGCAAAGGCCGGAAGAAAAGAAAAGGAAAAGGAACAAGGCAAAAAAAAAAGGGGGGGGACCCAACATTTTTCTAGAAAAATGTAGGGATGGATATGCAGGGCATAACATAGTGCAACCTCTTTTCAACTTCAATTTCATCTACGCAGTCTGCCCAAAAATCTTCCAGCTCTGCTTGATGCAAAAATGTGGCATCGATGTTGAAATAACTTGCTACAAAATGCTTGCTGTCAAAATAGATTCTTTTCTGGTAGGAAGGGAGATTTATGATTTTTAGTTCTACATCCAAGGTGGAACCTATGTGCATACATCTCAAGAGACAATGCCCTAAATCAATGGGAAAAAGAGAACCTACCCCTCTCTTAAGTCTAAATTTTACCTCAACCTGGATTGGTTGTCTGCAGACTTCTAGTAAGACATATTTATCCAAAAAATATCTTGGGGGTTTTAAAGGTTCTCCACTAAATCCTACTACTCTTAATTAACTCAAAGTGGGGAATTGGATGAAAAAGATACAATAAATCTTAATTAACTCATAGCTTCTTTAGACACCCTGCAATTGATTTTTCCTTTTAGCTCGAAAAGGAGCTTGGACAAGAATGTGTTCTAAACTCTTCAAAAATCTTTTGAATTCCTTTTCTTCTACAACAGTGGATAATATTCATAAATGGTCATATTCTCCTTCCATTTTCTATGTGGCAATCCCTCCCAATTTCTGCAAGTAGCAAGTACATAAAATAGGTATGAAGCAAAAGAGAAACTTGATGCTTCTGCAGATTGGGATAACTCTTCATGAAGACTTTCCGCTATCACTTATGCCCAATCAACACATTTTCCTTCTGCTAGAATAGCTTGGACAAAAATGTCCATCCAGTCTTCCCAGAGAATGTCATTAGGTTTTCCATTCACCCTGTTCAGCATGATAACTAAATCTCAGACCTCTCTGGTCAAGTGATTCTTCTTTAATGGCTCAGGCAATCTAGAATCATCTCTTTCAGAATTTATCAACTAGTCTCTAGCAATATTATTGTTGTATTCCTTTCTGTTTTGGTCATATTCCTGTTGGGCTTTCTCAATACTCCAATCACCCTATGCTTCCATTGGCAGAATTCACAGAGCTGTCATGACTATCTATCTGTTGATGGATATCAGCACTTCTCTAGAAAAATAATGAATGCATCTCTTACTCCTCTCATATCTATTTATGCACTCCATTACCAACTCTGGTCACAGAGTCGCTTTTGGAAAACCTACTTCTTCCAACAAACCACTCTCTGCAACTTTTGTGGTGAAGGTTCCTTCCTTTTCATTTTTGAAATTATTAATAATCAATTCTAAATCTTCATCTATAAAGATGGTGTCTCTCATTTCGGGAAGACAACTACTCATAGGAGAAAACTTGTTCTCTTTTACAAACTTGACCTTTGAGACCGACATGCTAGGACTAGACATATCAATAATTAAGCAAGTAACCTCAAGAAAAACAATGGAAAAACCTAATTTATTTCTTACACAGTTAAATCTAAAATTAGAAATAGAAATGGAGAAGATTTCTTGAGACTCACCAATGCTCTGTTCTTGCCTTCCCATGATTACCTTTGTTGCAACCTTCTTCTAATTATGCTATCGCAGTTGCTTAATGAGAAAAAATGGAAAGAAATAAGACAAATTAATACATATGTTTGAGTTTCCAATTCAGTAATCATGACACCTCACATGACTTGATTATTCCCACCATCATTCATTGAATATGTCCAATCACATTTACTCCACTTCCGCATGACAGATACTTTTGATGAGCTGGCTTTAAATCCTACGTCTTTTCAACATCTTTTCTGCAAAAAGGAAAGATTTGGCAGGAGCTACATATATTTGGTTATTTATTGCACATTGAATTTTGAACCTTAAACAGTGTGAAGTGAGGTTAAAAGTTTGAAAATCATAATTCTTAAATCACTTGAAAGGCTCATAGCTAAAACGAGACTTATGCATGACGCACATGGAAAATTGAATTATGAACAAGAAAAGGATATGTTCAAGATTCAAAATAAGAAAAGCTGGAGACGTCAAAGCAAGTGAAAAAATGGGGCAAGGACTGCGGGGAACAAAGCGCATTTTGAATCTTGAACTTTGAACTACCGAAGTTGAAAATTCAATGTTCAATATGCATTTGACAACATACACGCTACTTGGAAATTTTTACAAGGGGAAGTTCTTTTCACAGGCAACAGGTGGCTCTGAATGGGGATTTGGACCATGAAGGACTAAACAATGAACCCCAAAAAACTCTGGTTTCACACAAAACTAAGTCGGCTAACAAGCAAACACTAACCTACAACACAAAAAAACTTATGTACACAGAAAAGACCTACTATTTACAACCCATAAAGCTTGAGATATTTCTGATTGAAGGACAAGGGCATTTTAGATCCATCAGCATACCTCAGTTTGAAATAATTAGGTCTGATCTCTTGGCTAATCTCAAAGGGGCCCTTTCACAATGATTCAAATTTGTCGTGGGCACCTCGAGGTTCCTGCCTTTTATCCCACAACAAAAATTTATCTCCTATCATAAATTTCCCAGGCCGAGATTTCCTATCAAAGATTTTCTTCACCCTAGCTTGGTAACTAGTAATATGGTCGACAATATTTTCTCATTCCTCTTCAATTTTTCTCAAATACATGATTCTCTTCTCCAAAGCACTTTGAAATTGTTTGACAGAAGGGGGGGAATACAAATGGGGACTAGGGCACACCCAAACCAACCAGCTTGCAGATACAATGCAAAATTAACACAACAACACAGTGAGAGAGAGAAATACAAAGATCTTTATTATTAATTTATCAAACTTAATACATGCCAGGTTGTAAGGCCTTCCTGGTTATGGCCATATACATCACAATGTATTACAATTCAATCTTCTTACAATAGAGATCTCAGATCTTCAATATCTTAATATTTGCATTCTTGCTGTAAGACTTGCTACCAAACTAAGAACATACAAAAGAATATATATACAAGAGACCAACATGGAATTCGGTGCTCAAAACCCAAAGGAGAGACCCAACTTTAGGTCCACACGGATCCCAAGATAGATCCCAAATAAATCCAACCACAAAATTAAAAGAAGTCGACCACAGTTCAAACTCCCAAAATAAACCAACTCGGCAAGGGCATGATCGAGAAATAGAGCACTCGGCCAAAGAAGAGCCGAGAAACAACAACAGGCATGACCGAGCAACTCAGAAAGCATGTCGAGCAATAGAAGCCGAGCAACAGAGAACAAACTAAGGAATGTTGTAAACATATTTTTGGTTGAGCGGGATTGCCAAGGACCTAATATGCTCCTGCATCAGACACCTGGGGTTAAAAGAAATGATTCCCCGAATCATGTATCAGGTCCAACCTGAATTGAATCTAACTTAGATTGAGAAATCCAAGATTAATCCTCAATCGGTCTATTTTTCCACTTTACCAGATATTCCATGTATTCTTTTCCTCTTGTACTTCTGCCAAATCTTTGTTTCAAGATCTTCTCCACTTCCTCTATCTGCTTCTTAGGATAATCACTCTGTACTATTACTTCTTTCATCAGGTTCATGATATTCATACAAGTATGAAATATTGATTATAGGTGATATATCCATGTCATCAGGTAATTAAACTTCATAAGCATTTCCACTATAAAATCTTCTCAATATTTAGCAAGGACCAAATTTCTTCATCTTTAGTTTCCCATATGTTCCAATAGGAAATCTTCCTTTCTTCGGATGAACCATCACAACATCACCAACTTGAAATGTCTTATGTCTTCTTGATTTGTCTGCATCATCTTTGTATTTTTGATTACTTTTCTCCAGCTTCTGCTTTACATCTTCATGCAATGTCTTCATAAATTATGCAAATTCCTCTGCTTCAGCACTTCTTTTCTCTTCACCAACAATTTCTCTCAAATTTGATATACCTCTAGGTTGTGTGCCATGAACAATATCAAAAGGTGTCTTTTTAGTACTTTTGTTTACTGAACTGTTGTATGCAAACTGTGCTTGTGCCAATATCAAATCCCAATTGCTTGGTGTGTCTCCAACTAAACATCTCAACAAGTTACCCAAACTTCTATTTACAACCTCTATTTATCCATCAGTCTATGGATGAAATGTAGAACTAAATTTCAACTCAGTATTTAGCTTCTTACAAAGTGTTCTCCAAAAATAGCTTACAAACTTACTGTCTCTGTCAGAGATGATACTCTTTGGTAATCCATGCAATCTGACAATCTCTTTAAATAAAATATATGTTAGAGTATTATTACTTTATGCTTATTAATTAAATCATATTGATTTAATTATATAAGTTCCTATTACTCTAGTTACTTAAGCTTCACTTAGGTGCATTATTAATTAATTATTAATTAATAATGTGCAGCCTAGTTTTTTCCTTTAGGGTTTCTATCTCACCTTTTATAAGGTTGAGCTTTGTACTTTTTCTTTAATCGCATAATATAATTTTGAGCTCTGTCATTTTGAGTACAAGAGTTTTTTTCTTTTTCCATTTTTTTGCTTCATTCTTTGTGACAAGTTTATTGCATGCAGCTAGATCTTGGAGTTGATTCTGATATTTCATCAGTTTCTACATGGTATCAGAGCCTTGCTGCTATAGCTTGTTCAAGTTTTTTGGAGTTGTGGATCAAGCCCTTTCTTTCTGGGGTTTTCTGGTATTTTTTATATTGGATCTAGGGGTTGCAATTTTTTGGGGCACTTTGGGCAAAAACTGACCTCATGGTTGCGTCCAGAAGGCTCGAAATACCCAAAATCCATATAAAATTTGACTTTTTTGGACACCGGAGCTTCTGGAAAAAAAAATTTCTCTCCGGGCCATACAACACACAAAACAAGAAAAAAAAAATTAAAAAAATCATTTTTTAATGATTTTTGGCGTTTAAAATAACGCCTGCAGTTATAAAACTCACCGCGCCACCCGCGCACCACCAGAGGGCCACCGCCGCTGGCTGCTGCACCGGCGCCCAGCCGCCGCCCTCCCTCCGCTCGGTCACCACCGGCGCCCAGCCACCGCCCGACCTCCACTCGGCCGCCGCCCAGCCTCGGCAGTGACATCGACTGACGTCACCAGGACGTCAGCCGACTGCCATACGGCCGTCAATTTTAAGGCAGGGCCTGTGTTTTTCCAGCAAGCATGCACTTTGAGGGTCCTGTTGGTTTTTTGCTCATAACTTGAGAAAACGGACTCAAAAATGCAAGTATCATATATCGTCGGAAAGGTCTTTCCAAGGCAGACGCAATGATGCTAGTTTGGTTTGCTAATTCAGCCATTTGAGTTTTCATTTTTGGCGTCAAAGTTGAGACATTATTTTCCTCCTTCTCTACACTCGGGATCTCAGGTTTTTCTCTGGTTCTTTATTTTTTTTGCTTCATCTTGTGGTGTACGGGGGATAGTATTATACATTGTGGGGGGGTGCATTTTACTTTCTGCAATTTCCTTCAGAAAGACCCTTCTACTTCCATCTTATTCTTCTTTCAATGTCGGACCCCTCTGTGGCCCGACTGACACCTCATAACTACCACACATGGAAGCCACACATGACCAGACTACTCATGTCATGAGGTTTATGGTCCTGCATGGATGTGGCTCAGCCAGTTCTTCAGAGGCCTTATGAGGTGCTTATGCATAGAAACAGGATGGATGAGGCAATGGGCCTCATTTCCATGAACATTTTAGATGGGTTTTTGTTCCACCTGGATGGTTTGACTACACCCAGGGATATGTGGGACAAGTTCTCCACCTTGTTTGGCACCATGGATCAGTTCAGGATTCTCCAGATAGATGCAGAGTTCACCTCCTTGGCACCTGACT
>MU227446.1:129705-148064 GCA_018584345.1 Thuja plicata
TGTGGGACAAGTTCTCCACCTTGTTTGGCACCATGGATCAGTTCAGGATTCTCCAGATAGATGCAGAGTTCACCTCCTTGGCACCTGACTCATTCACCAGCATTGAGGACTTCCTGATGAAGTTCAATTCTCTTCGATCTATTTTATAGGTTGCTGGAAAGACGAAGTTAGATGATGAGTGTATCTTCCTGATACTCTCCAAGCTTCGTGGTCCTTATCAAATTTTCACTTCTACCTTCTACTCCACTATGGATGCACTGGGTGCACGACATGTTATTCCCTCTTTTGGGACCTTCTGTGACAGGTTAACTCATGAGCAGTCCAAGCTCAGTCAGATGGATTCTCTTATAGGTTCACAGTCACAGGCATTTCTTGCCAAGTCATCTCAGGATACACAGAAGCCAAAATTAAAGCAGATATCTGATTCCTCTTCTCAGCACTCTACTGGCCCACCACCTTCTTCTAAGAAGGAGAAATAGAAGACTCAGAACCCCACTTGTTCTTATTGTCAGAAGGGGCCCCATGATGAGTCACAGTGTTTTCAGAAGAGATTTGATGGCTATGAGAAACAGATTGAAGATTTGCAAGCTCTCCTTCAGAAGAGCACTATTTCCTCTCCATCCTCTTCCACCTCACAGGGGTCTACTTTTCAGTCTTCTGCCTCATCTTCAACATCTGGATAGGATTTTGGATAGGGCCATGCATTACGGGCATCTGTTGCATCCCCTTCACAGGTCCCTTGGATACTGGATTTCGGTGCTTCTCACCGTATGGCATCTTCTCAGGATTTGTTCTCTTCTTTTGAGACTTCTCCTATTCCTCATATTCTCATGGGGAATAACACTGTACAGATATTCTAAGGGATAGGTTCAGTCAGCATTCAGGATGGCACATTCAATGATGTATTGTATGTTCCATCTCTATCTGCAAATCTTCTCTTTATTTATCAGATTACACGCAGTGGGTCAGGGAAGACAGTTGAGTTCACGGCCAATTCAGCCTTCATTAGGGATAGTGTGACAGGAGGCATTATTGCTACAGGGATAGTTGATCATTCCACCCATCTCTACACCTTCTCTCACTTTGGTCCACCATCTCCATTGTCGAAGCATAGCTCTCCCCTTTCGAGAGAGCATCATGAGGTGTAGTCAGGTCGCTTGAACCTTTGTGTTGTTCCCGAGACCAGTGTTGGGACTGCCACACCACATCATGAGGCGTACTGTTCTCTTCAGCAGGATTCTTCTTCAGCACTTCTTGACCCTCCATCTCCATTCATCGAGCCACCAGGTGTAGGTTTTGAGGACTCTACAGAGGACATTCATCTCCTCTTTGATGACAGTGTCAGCACACCTGTCATACCACTTACATTGGGGATTCCATTTTAGGATCCTCGTGTCTACTCCTTTGAGCATTATCTTGGCCTTCCAGTGACACCTCATCTTTCAAGGTCACCTCTTTAGTGCCCACTTCCTTTCACTCCTTTGAATTGGATTCATGGTGGTTTGTTCATTGATCCAGGGGTTCTTTCATTCCGAGGGGGCTTTGGAGCCTCGACCCTCTCTCATGGGGGGGTTGGCAACATGCATTGTACTTATGGCTTTGAGAGAGTCTCTTGAAGTCATTCTTTTTGTCTTTGCTTGCTTTTATATCTCTTTTTGGAGAGGATTTTTTCCCACTGGGTTTTCTCCTTTGTCTCCGGTTTACATAGATTTCCTTGTAATAGGTACCTGATCTGGCCTTGTTGCCGGGACCCATTTCTTGCTTTCATAGTTTTGCTAGGTCAGCTTTCTCCCTGTGTTCAGCTTAAGGGGGGGTGTTAGAGTATTATTACTTTATGCTTATTAATTAAATCATATTGATTTAATTATATAAGTTCCTATTACTCTAGTTACTTAAGCTTCACATAGGTGCATTATTAATTAATAATGTGCAGCCTAGTTTTTTCCTTTAGGGTTTCTATCTCACCTTTTATAAGGTTGAGCTTTGTACTTTTTCTTTAATTTCATAATATAATTTTGAGCTCTGTCATTTTGAGTACAAGATTTTTTTGCTTTTTCCATTTTGTTGCTTCATTCTTTGTGACAGGTTTATTGCATGCAGCTGGATCTTGGAGTTGATTCTGATATTTCATCAGGTATACAATATCTGCTATATGCACCGCATCTGATGTTTTCTTACATGGTATGAAATGTGTCATCTTGGAAAATCTATCCACAATAACAAACATAGAATCACTACCTCTTGTTGTCCTAGGTAAGCCAAGCACAAATCCATGCTGATATCACGCAAAGGTTTCTCAGGAACAGTAATAGGTGTATACAAACCAGTATTCTGACTTACTCCCTTTACAACTTGATAGACTCCACAAATTATTACAAATTTCTGAACATCTCTATACAACTGAGGCCAAAAGTACTTCTCCTTCAACAAACTCAATGTTTTATCAATGCCAAAGTGTCCAGCCAATCCACTACTATATTTCTCCTTTATCAGATTAGTTCTCATTGAACCTTTGGGTATACACAACAAAATACCTTTGAACAACATATCTTCCTTAATGAAATAGTCTTCATACTTACTCGATTGATTTGAATTAGGTGCTCTGCACACTCTCAACTGTTCTAAAAAATTAGGATCATCTTCATACAAATGCTTCATGTCATCAAAACCAAGAACTTCAATTCTCATTTTTGTCAACAAAGATCTTCTTCTACTCAATGCATCAACAACTCTGTTAGAAACTCCACTCTTATACTTAATCACAAATGTAAATCTCTGCAAATACTCTACCCATTTCATATGTCTCTGATTCAACTTGTTTTGACTACCCAAATACTGTAAAGCCTTGTGATCAGTATACAACACAAATTCATTTGGCATCAAGTAATATCTCCATTTCTTCAAAGCTTGCATAATAGCATAGAACTCTTGATCATAGACTGAATATTTTCTCTTTGCATCATTCAAATTTTCACTAAAGAAAGAAATAGGTTTACCTTCTTGAGTCAACACAACTCCAATTTCACTTCCACTTGCATCACATTCAACTTGAAATACTTTATTGAAATTAGGTAGTTCCAACACAGGTAATTCAGCAACTTTCAACTTTAAAGCTTCAAAACTCTTATCAGCTCCATGTGTCCATTTAAAATTTCTTTTTTCACCTCTCATTGTCTCAGTCATAGCATTGCAAATAGAACTGAAATTTTTTATAAACTTTCTGTAAAAACTTGCCAAACCATGAAATGATCTTACCTCAATAACATTCTCAGGTGTAGGCCAATTCAATATAGCTTTGACCTTCTTTGGATCCATCTTCAAACCATCAGCTGAAATCACAAAACCCAAATACACAAGCTCTTATTTTATGAACGAACATTTCTTCAAATTTATTAGCAACTTTTCTCCTTTTAATCTTTGTAGCACTTGTCTTATATGCATCATATGTTCTTCTATGGTCTTACTGAATATCAAAATATCATCCAAATATACAATCACACACTTATTCAAGAATTTCTTCAAAACTTCATTCATCAACCTCATAAATGTACTAGGTGCATTAGTTAAACAAAAAGGCATAACCAACCACTCATACAAACCTTCCTTTGTCTTGAAAGTAGTTTTCCATTCATCACCTTCTCTGATTCTGGTATGATGATACCCACTCTTCAAATCAATTTTGATAAAATACTTTGCTCCACTCAAACAATCCATTATGTCATCCATTCTTGGTATAGGAAACCTATACTTGACTGTGATCTTGTTTATTGCTCTGGAATCAATGTACATTCTCCATTCTCCATTATTTTTAGGTGCCAACATAATAGACACTGCATATGGGCTCAAAATTTCTCTGATTAAACCTTTGTTCAACAATTCATGAGCTTGTCAATTAAGCTCTTCATTCTTAGTAGGTGTTAACCTATGTGGTGCTTTGTTTGGTAAACTAGCTCCAAGAATCAGATCCATACAATGACTGATATCTTTGATTGGTGGTAAACCATCAGGTACATTATCTAAAATGATTTCTTTGTATTCAGTCAGAAACTTTTCAACTTCTATAGGTATGTCATCTTCTACATTCTTACTTGGTTTTTTAGGAATCAAAGCATAACATATATCATTTATTTTTAGATCTTTAACAAATTGTCTACCTTCCACCAGACAAACTTTTACAGATGTACACAACTCATTAGCAAATTCTTCAATCAAAGGAAACAAAATTTGCTTCTTTCCATCAACCCAAATAGAATATCTATTTAACCTTCCATCATGTATAGCATGTCTATCATACTGCTAAGGTCTACCCAACAATATATGACAACAATCCATTGGCATAATATCACATAACACCTTATCATAGTACTTTCCAATTTTTTAGATTAACAAAACATTATTCACTCACCATTAATCTATGCTCATCTTTGATCCATGAGATCTGATAGGTCTTTGGATGCTTCATCCTTTCCAACTACAACTTGGTAACCATATCTTCAGATGCCAGATTCTCTGAGCTTCCACTATCAACAATGACTTTCCAAACCTTGTCAGCAACTCTACATTTGGTTTTGAACAAATTTTTCCTGATAGGATCTTGCTTATCTTTCTCACACCATAGTATCATTCTGATCATGAGGTTATTTTCAGGTTCATTGGATGTCTCCTCTTGGATTAATGCATTTATGCTACTTTTACCACCTTTCTTGCTTGCATGTGTACACTCAAAGGATTTATGTCCTTCTTCACCACGATTGTAACAAGTTACTTGGAACCCTCTTCTACAATATCTACCTCTGGAATAATTGCCTCTTCCTTGGTATGAATTTCCACCTTTCCATTTAGTCTTTCCTTTGTCTTGACTAGTGTCTGTATTTGACTTGTCTGGTTCAGATCTACTATTTTCACCATGAGATCTTCCTCTTTCTCTAGGGAACCTACCACCTCTGCCTCTTTTTCTTTGTTCATATCTTATGTTCAAATTTTTTTCAACTTTTAGGGCAAATTGATATGCCTCTTCAATACCTTCTATTTTGACCAAACTGATTTCGTCTTGTATGGAACTTCTCAAGCCATTCAGGTATCTTGCAACTCTTTCCACTTCATCTTCAACATGTCCAGATCTGATGTCTAATCTATAGAATTCCTCAATATAGTCTTTCATTGATTTGTCCTTCTACTTCAAACTTTGCATTCACTGGATTAGGTTAATCTGATAATCACAAGGTAGAAATTTGCCTTTCAATTTGTTAACCATCTTATCCCATACCTTGATGTTGTCTTTACCTTTCTTCTTTCTATCCAATTGCAAGTGTTTGCACCATAAGGATGCATGACCTTTCAATTTTTTGCTTGCAATCTTCACCTTCTTATCTTCTGCAACATTCTCATATTCAAAATATTTTTCAATCTCAGTGATCCAGTCAATCAATTCATCATAATCTAACTTTCCACTATACTCAGGAGGATTAAACTGAGGTGTGGATTTCAAAATTTTCAAAGCTCTTAGGAATCTTTCCTCTTATTGATCCATCACAGGTACAGGTGTAGCTTCACCTTGAACCTCTTCAAATTCATCATCACTAACATCTTCAAGATGTCTTCTTCTACATTGGGTTATTTCAATAGCTTCCAATCTTGCAGCCATCTATCTAAGCATATCAGCTAGACCTTGATCAGCATTTCCTCTCCCACAAACCATCTTGAAACTCTCTACAATTGTAGGTCAGATCGCAACCTTCCACCCTACAACAAATACCTTTAGAGTTTACAAGAAGGAACCATGGATCTCAACTCGCTTTGATACCACCTGATGCAAGGGGAGATAGAAACGGGGCCTAGGACACACCCAAATTAACCAGCTTGCAGATACAATGCAGAATTAACACAACAACACAGTGAGTGAGAGAAACACAAAGATATTTATTATTAATTTATCAAACTTAATACATGCCAGATTGTAAGGCCTTCCTGGTTACGGCCATATACATCACAATGTATTACAATTCGATCTTCTTACAATAGAGATCTCAGATCTTCAATATCTTAATATTATTATTCTTGCTCTAAGACTTGCTACCAAACTAAGAACATACAAAATAATATATATACAAGAGACCAACAAGGAAGTCGGTGCTCAAAACCCATAGGAGAGACCTAGATTTAGGTCCACACAAATCCCAAGATAGATCCCAAATAAATCCAGCCATGAAAATTAAAAGAAGAAGTCAACCACAGCTCAAACTCCCAGAATAAACCAACTCGACAAGGGCATGACCGAGCAACAGAGCACTCGGCCAAAGAAGAGCCGAGTAACAGCAACATGCATGACCGAGCAACTTGGCAAGCATGCTGAGCAATAGAATCCAAGCAATAGAGAACAAAATAAGGAATGCAGTAAACATATTTTTGGTTGAGCAGGATTGCCAAGGACCCAAGATGCTCTTGCATCATTGTTGGTCCTCCATCACTTTCTGTAACTTAGTTGCCGCTAGTTCTAATGGAAGAGAAAGTTGAGATTCCACGTCGTATACCAACTCAAAAGGAGATATCCCTATGGCTCATTTGGGTGATGTGCGATCAGCCCATAAGGATTCATGCAATCTTTTGTGCCAATCTCTAGCATTGTCATTAACTAATTTTTTCATTATGGCAATCAAGTTCTTGTTAGTTGTTCCGGCCTGACCGTTACCTTGAGGAAAATAATCAGAAGAGTTTGACAACTGAATCCCATTATTATAATAGAATAACTACATTTCATGAGAAGAAAAATTTTGCACGTTATCTACCACTATCTTTGCGGGAACCCCAAATCTCACCAAAATATTTTCTTTTAGAAAGGAACAAACTATTTCCAAAGTAGTCTTTCTCACAGGAATAGCTTCTACCCATTTTGTAAAGTAGTCTGTTGCAGTCAGGATATGGGTGTGACCTGCTCTTGATGGAGGATGTATTGGGCCCACAAAATCTAAGCCTCGTTGCTTGAATGGTTCTTTGATGACTATGAGTCTTAATGGTAAAGCAACCAAATGTGGTTTTACAGAGAATAAATTACATTTCTCACATTGTGCCACCCATCTGTAAGCATCCTTGAACATCCCAGGCCAATAGTAACAATTCCTTAATATTTTGAAAGTTGTTACTGAAGATGAAAATGTCCGCCACAAGCTTCATTATGAAAGGATTGAAGCAACTTCTTTTGTTGATCCCCATCTATACACCTAAGAAACATCCCATCTAAGCCTCTTTTGTATAATATATCATCAACTATAACATATTTGGTCACTTTTAATTTCAAATTTCTTTGTTCCTTTGTAGTTAGATGGTTAGGACACTCTTCATATGTCAGATAATAAGCTACATTTGAGAACCATGCATCTTTCAGACCTATAAACAGAGATAAAGAGATCCCTTCTTCAGATTCTTCATCATTTTCTTCAATTAATTTACAGAGGCCTTGACCCCTTACCAATTTTTTGGGTTTGATTTCCAAATCAAACTACTGCACTTTTACAACCCAAGTTGCCCTATTATTCATAGATACCTCTTGCTGAGTCAGAATACTCTTAACAGTCGCATTCAAGACATAAACTGTAGAATGAGAATGAAGAATATAGTATCAGAACTGTTTAATGGCCTTAACCACCACAAAATCTTGTTTTTCTATAGGAGAGTACTTCAAATCATGTTTCTTTAATGGCACACTCATATAAGAAATAGGAACATCCTCGCCAGCTTCAATCTTTTGCAAAAGAACACTTGACATTGTGTGCTATGAAGCATAATCGTGTATTATAAAATCCTTTCAAAAATTTGGATGCACAAGGATTGGATCTTGAGAAATTGCATTCTTAACTTCTTCAAAAGATTTTTTGGCTTCATCATTCCATCTGAAGGTTTTTTCTCACTTAACAAGCTTACCATGGGTCTAGTTGTTTCTGAAAAATCTGGCACAAACCTTCTCAAAAATTTGATCAGCCCAAAGAAAGACCTTATTCCACTTCTGTTGGAAGGTAAACATAACTACTATATTTCTCGCACCCTCTCAAGGTCAATCTTGATCCCTTCCTTCGACACTATATGACCTAACAATCTTCCTTCAGTAACACAGAAAATAGATTTTTAAGGATTGAGTGATATTCCTTGATCTCTACACTCCTGAAGGATGAGTCTTAAATATTTTAAATGTTTCTTTCTTCTACAGGATAAGATGGTCATATCATCAAGATATACTACAATTATTTTATTCATTAAATGACCGAAAGAGGAATTCATGGCCCGTTGAAAAGTGGCACCTGCATTGATCAAGCTGAATGCTATTTGATTATATGCAAACATACCCCAAGGAGTGGTGAATGATGATTTATGTTGGTCACTAGGATCTAGACTGATCTGATTATAGCTTGAAAAACCTTCCAGCATAGACATCATCTTAGAACCTACTACCATCTGTAAAATGTGGTCCATATTAGGCAGGGCGAAATTATCTTTCAGACTAGCCTGATTTAGATTTCTAAAATCTACACAAATCCAAATTTCTCCATTTTTATTATGAATTGGAACTATGTTATCTACCCAAGTGGAATGATGAATTCGATAAATTATTCTAGCATTAAGCATCTTATCCACCTCCCTAAAAATGGCATCTGCTACTCTGGGGTTATAATTTCTCAATTTTTGTCTAAAAGGCTTGGCTCCAGACTTCAGGGGAATATGATGTTGAAACTGTCTACTTATGAAATCCTTTAGATCTTCATACAACCATGCGAACACATCCTTGAACTCTTTTAGTAATTTTGTGAATATGATCTTCTCTTCAGGACTACAACATGTGCCCAAATTCACAAATCTAGGATCTTCATTAACCCCTATATTTATTCTTTAAATATTGCTGGATTGTTTTTTGTTGGTTTTATTAACTTGGTCGATGAAACAATCAATGCAGTCAAACAAACTCTCCATCATCACAAGGCCTTTCAGGATGCGATTTCCTTTTAGTTTCACAATTTCCTCCTTTTGATAAATTCTTTCATCAACACATAATTCTTGACATTTGAACTCTGATCCTTCAAATAACACTGAAGAGAACTTCTCAATACCTTGCAGGAACGTCAACACATGAGCATCATCACTGAAACATTGCCAAGAATTTGCATTATCAGGTACACTAGGATGATGAACAAGCTCTATAATGTAGTGATTATTGTCAAAATCTGGATGAGGGATCAATAATGTTGTTGAACCATCCAGGACATCTACTCTAGAACTCAAATCTCGAGGGACCGCTTCAATTGAAAATGCTTCAAACCCCTCAATTTCATCCTAGACTCTATTTCGGTAGTGCTTCATCCTTTCATTTCTTACTGCATACATCCCTCTTCCCTACTTCACAATTAGCTCAGCATCTCTATTTTCTTTCAGGGCTCTGATACCTTTCCTTTTTGCTTCTTGGATACCAATTAGAAAAGCTTCATACTTGGTTGTATTATTAGTATTCTCAAACTCTAGCTTGAAAGAAAAAGGTAACTTTTCTTTGAAATGAGATATCAAAACATCTCTTGCACCAGAACCTATGGTAGAATAGCTTCCATCAAACTCAAGTGTCAATACTCCTTCATTTCCAGAGGATTCCAACTCTATAACATCATCTTCAGGTAAAATTACATAATTAGCAAAATCAGTCTCATGAAACAAAATCTGGGCTTTGGGATCTTCAGACAGGAAAACTCTATATTTTGATTTGGTTTCTAGTTCTAAAATCACCTTTTGATTTCCAATGGGGACTATTTCCTGCGACCAATCTAATTTTATTTCACCTCCTAAATCTCTGCAAAAGGTTTGACTTAAAAGCATACCATAACTAGCAGGTATATCCACAACTAGGATGGTCAATTTTAACGTCTTGTTTGGGAAAGCAACTAATGAAACCTAGGCATCTTTGATTTGACCAAGTAATAGGACCTGTTTAGAATCTATTGAATAGAATTTACCAAAAGTCTTCGTTAAGGGAAAATCTAAGGCGTTTTCTATAGAAGAGGGGATAATATTATCTAATGCCCCTGAGTCTATGATACAGTTGTTGAGTTTATGGCCATGAATAAACAAAGATACATAAAAATATTTTGGTTTTCCCATAACATGAGCAGGTTCTGAGGAATCTTGATTAAGGAAAGGTTGAATATTCTCAGGATGATCTAATTCAAGATTTACAGGGGTTTCATGAGAAGAAACAACATTTTTTTGACTAGTTGTAACTCCAGGAGAAGAACCTTTTACATAATCTACTAATTTATCAAGCTCATTGGGATTTAACTTCAAATATTCAACAGGAGAAATATGGATTTTAGAAGATTTACAAAAATCAACAAAATGAAAAGTAGACTCAAGATTTGATTTTTTTAGAATCTTTACCTCTGGTAATGCATTTTCTTCTACCTTTGAGCCACTGCCAATTTGGTTCATCTGCTCTTTATCTTTCTTGTTTTTGAATGGACGTGAAAACTGATTAGTAACTTTTCCACCTTGATGACCCCTGGTAAGAACTAAAGAGGAAGGTTCCTCAAGAGTGATTAAAATATCACCACCACAGTCTGAATCAGACTCATACTCCAGGTAGTAACTTACAGAGTCGCTAGGTCCTCTAGAGTTATCTTCATTAGCAAGGATCTCTTGAATGGTCTCTTTGTTGGCTTACATTTGTTTATACCACACCATTTAAGGACATGTGTCTCCATCGTGTTCATGTGTAGAATGAAAAATACACATGTTACTTCTTGCAGGAGGAGGTTCAATTTGAAGCCTTTGTTGGATTGGCAACGCATTTAATGGTTTCCCATAATTTCCTGTCCACTGGTTCAGGTATCTACGAGGAATGTATTGATATGGTGTGGGCGTAGATTTTGGTAGCTGTCTTTTCAGAGTAATCATATTGTTAACCAATCTCTATACTACTGGGTCAGTAGATACTTGATTAGCTGATGTTTTCACTTCTCACTCCCACTTTCCTATTGTTCTTAGATCATCTTCAAGTTCTACTGCTAGGCTCTGGGCTGCAGTTAAGTCAGCAAATCTATCCCATCTCAATTGATAAATTATATCTGGTGGCATAGAATTAACAAAGAAACCGTTTTGGTTCTCACCATTAGGTCTCTTAGCATTGGGAATTTGGTAGAGAATCTTATTGAATTTTTCTATGAATCCCCTCATGGGTTCATGCATTTCCTTTTTTATTTGGGATAATTGAAGTAGGAGGGAATAATCATCTTCAACAGATTTGAAACATGATTCAAAGGTTGTTTTCATAGAATTCCAATTAGTAATATGACCATTTGGAAAATGGTAGAACCAATCTGTGGCTGACTCGGTAAGAGTTTGCACAAATAACCTAGTTGCCACATCTTCATGTTGAACGGCTAAAACTCCACAAGAAGTATTGAAAGCATTTAGACGATCATCCACAGAAACTTTTCCATTACCATAAAACTTAGGTAGGATATCTCTAGCCCCTTTTGGTAAGGGATGATTTCCTCCCACATTCAAAGGACCAACTGTCACTCCCCAAGGTAGTGCCATGATTTCCTTTAGGAAGATTGTTACAATAGGTGGAGCTTGGATTCCAGATAATGTTAAGTTCTGCCAATTACGGTGATGTGAAGATGCTTCAGGAGAAACTCTAGGTGGAAAGGAGGGTATACTCTTTGCTTTCTTCTTAGGATTATAGGTAATTGGAAAATGGAAATTATGAAACTCTTGATAAAATCTATCAAAAATACCCTCCCTTCTCTGGGATCTGGTGTAAGGACATGAATCCAAGTTTTAGGGTTTTAAGATTCTTGAGCTTCTCTATCTACCACGATAGCCTCTTGAGCTATGGGAAGTCCCCTTAGCCACTCCTCAATCTCTTCTTCTTCCTCTATAACAAGTCAAACTTGTTGATACTGTTAATCACTTACTCTTGACTGCCAGGCCAGAGTATTTAAATTGGCAATAATATCCTCCTGCGTATCTATGAAATGTAAGTCAGGTTGAAGGAATAGAGGGATTTCTACTTGACCGGGTATTGAATCAACAGGAAATACCATGATTTAACCTTACATAAAAACAAAATTGCATACTGATCTTCTTGACAACGTACTCCCCAGCGGAGTCGCCAAAATTTTGTTAGTGAATAGATTTTTCCTCTTAATGATGAACAAATAAACAAACAACTCCTTATACCCAAAAAAGAAGAAAAATAGACTAACAGTTGAATGAGTTTGTCACAACTACACTCTCTTCTTGAAAGGAGCCGCAACCTTATACAAAGATCTATATTTAATAACTTCTTATTAGAAAAGAATATTAATTTGAGATATGATTTTTACCAGAAAGCATGAAAGGATTCAACTAACATTCATCATAGATAAAAAGGATAAATGCTTTGAGATTATTAACAGATATTTGAGATATTCCAAGCCAACTGACTTAACTTATGAAAGAAAACTATTTAAGAATGATCAATTCAAACGATACCGAATCTTGAAAAGATTACCGAAAAAACACTAAGATATATTTGCAAATCAAAGTAACATAATCATTCAATTCCAACTAAAAATAAAATCATACATTTCATCAGATCAACTGATCAATGAAAATACCAGAATCTACTCATAAAACCAACTGATTATATGTATTTCTATATCCAGAATTTCACAGTATAATAATAGAAAAATAACTCAAACAAACAGATAGTATTGAAAAGTTTTTCACCAGAGAACCGGCCCTCATTCAGTCATAAAAAATTGAATATATAGCCACGTAGGACTAATTCAGTTTTTAAAACTAATTATCCAAAGAGATAGCAAAAAAATTTGGAGAACTTGCAAAAATAAGACAACTATCTAGAAAACTAATTGACCGATTGGCCAATTTCAGCTCCATCTTTCCCAGTAGTGTTGGTGGCACCTTTGTCCGTGCTCCATTCCTCAAATGTAGCTGAGAACTTCTCTCTTAGTTATTTATTTGGTGTGGTAACTGTTTCAAACCTTTGACCCCAGATTTTCTTGAAGTTTTGAATCTGCTGAGATTTATTTTCAAAAATCTTCATCTGCTCGTAGCCATAGACAACTGATGATTCCACATGAGCTATAATAGAAAAATCCTTCACCTCAACCTCTTTAGCGGTTCTTAGATTTTCTATCTTCTTTTCATAAGAGGCAATCACTTTAGTCATATCACTACTAGTCTCCTTTTCACTCCCAATTATTTTCCCCATGCATTCATTTTGAGAATGCATGATTTCCTTTGAGTTTATATGAGCTGCAAGGATCTAGATAGATTATTCAATGGCTTGCTTGTACAATGCACCTCCCCATTCTATGTTAATCTTGGCAATGAACAATGAGTTCTCTTCAAGGCCTAGTATTGCTTTCTCTGAAAGAAACTTGTTTATACCGTAATCATAAACTTCCTCCATATTTCGTGTTTCAGTCTCCAATTGATCTTTTTCCTTTTTCCACAATTCAACATCTTCCTCTACTTCTTTGATAATTTTATCATATTTTTCAATCATTTTATTGAAACCATCAGTGAATTTGGTGATCTCTTTAGTTACCTTATCAATCCAGGTGAAGAAGGCCTTTGATATGGATCTATCCTTATGGACTTGATCAAGAAATTTTTTGTTTTCTGGAGACTTAACATCCAATTCTATGGGTATCATAGACATGGGATGAGGAACTATACCTTGAATCTGTTGTATATATTTAGCTAATTCACAAAGAGCCTTCTTTAGTTTCATTTTGTCTTCAGCATCTTTCAATACCTGGTGATTGATTTTCTTATTGGTTGAGTTTAAGATCTTCAAATCGGCAGCTCTAGTGTCCATACCTAAATCCACATTTTCCACATCAAAATCCTTCTATGTCATTTCATCAATGGTTTTATTATAATTGGGCTTGAAAACCTCCATGATCTAGTGGCCTATTTTAGGGTCCATTTCCACCATAGCCTCTATTTTGGGCTTCTTTTGCCTTGGGGTTTTTTCCCAGGTACTTGCTGACTAGATCTCCAAATAGAGTGGAGACTGACACGATGTTTCCCTTTTTGCTAACTGATAATTCTAGCCAGTTAGGAGTCTGCACTGTAGTAGTCTCTGCAGAGGCTTGTATTCCAGGGCTCTTCAAAATTGTCAGGTCCTGCTGACTTGATTTTGCTTATCCATTTTCTGGAGGACTGACTAGTGACTTACTCATTTTGGATATTCTTTGAGTTTGCAAATCAGATTCTTCCTCTAGAACTATTATAATGCAGGGGATATTATCTACCTTCTCTTTCCTTTTTCTCCTAGTTCTTGTTATTCTCACAGATTGTTCAATGTCTAGTTTATTTTCTTCTGAATGAACTTCTACTCCAGAGTTTATTTCACCTACAAAAAGAAATTTATCAATCTTATCAATATGAATAGGAGAGGTCGCGAGCTTTAAAATCCTTAGACTCTTTCTGATTAATGAGCTGGAAGTTTCTTGCTTCTTCTTTTTATTTAGTTCTTTTAACCATCTATGTGTTATTTTAAACAAATCTTTGAATAGGGCATTCACATCTTCTTCTTCCCTTTCTTCACAGTCAATTTTCCTAGCTAATACATCATCATTCAGCTCCACATATCCAGATTCCAAGATACTTTCTTCATCTTCAATATCTAAACCTTTAACCTTGAAAGGAAATCGTAATGAGGCAATTTGTTGCAAGATGAATCTAGAGTGCAACCTCTTTTCAACTTCAATTTCATCTACACAGTCTGCCCAAAAATCTTCTAGCTCTACTTGATGCAAAAATATGGCATCAATGTTGAAATGACTTGCTAAAAAATGCTTGCTATCAAAATAACTTCTTTTCTTGTAGGAAGGGAGATTTATGATTTTCAGTTCTACATCCAAGGCAGAACCTGTGTGCATACATCTGAAGCGATAATGCTCCAAATCAATGGGAAAAAGAGAACCTACCCCTCTCTTAAGTCTGAATTTTACCTCAACCTGGATTAGCTGTCTGCAGACTTCTAGTAAGACATATTTATCCAAACAATATCTTGGGAGTTTTAAAGGTTTTGCACTGAATCATCCTACTCTTAAGTAACTAAAAGTGGGGAATTGGATGAAAAAGCTACCATAAATCTTAATTAACTCCATATTTTCTTTAGACATCCTGCAGTTGATTTTTCCTTTTACCTCAAAAATGAGCTTGGACAAGAATGTGTTCTGAACTCTTCGGAAATATTGTGAATTCCTTTTCTTCTACAATAGTGGATAATATTCATAAATGGTCATAGTCTCCTTCCATTTTCTATGTGGAAATCCCTCCCAATTTCTGCAAGTAGCAAGCACATAAAATAGGTATGAAGTCAAAAAGAAACTTGATGCTCCTACAGATTGGGATAATTCTTCATGAAGCCTTTCCGCTATCACTTCTGCCCAATCAACACATTGTCCTTCTGCTAGAATATCTTGGATGAAAATGTACATCTAGTCTTCCTAAAGAATGTCATTAGGTTTTCCATTCACCCTATTCAGCATGATAACTACATCTTGGACCTCTCTGATCAAGTGATTCTTCTTTAATGGCTTAGGCAATCTGGAACCACCTCTTTCAGACTTTATCAACCAGTCTCTAGAAATATTATTGTTGTATTCCTTTATGTTTTGGTCATATTCCCCTTGGGATTTCTCAATACTCCAATCACCGTATGCTTCCATTGGTAGAATTTACAAAGCTATCATGACTATCTATCTATTGATGGATATCATCACTTCTCGAGAAAAATAACAAATGCATCTATTACTCCTATCATATCTATTTCTCCACTCCATTACCAATTCTGGGCATGGAGTCGCTTCTAGAAAACCTGTTGCTTCTAACAAACCACTCTCTGGAACTTTTGTAGTGAAGGTTCCTTCCTTTGCATTTTTGAAATTATTAACAATCACTTCTAAATATTCATCTATAAATATTGTGATTCTCATTTTGGGAAGACAACTACTCACAGGAGAAAACTTGTTCTCTTTTACAAACATGACCTTTGAGGCCGACATGCTAGGACTGAACATATCAATACTTAAGTAAGTAACCTCAAGAAAAATAATGGAAAAGCCTAATTTATTTCTTACATAGTTAAATCTGAAATTAGAAATAGAAATAGAGATTATTTATTGAGACTCACCAATTCTCTGTTCTTGCCTTGCCGTGATTACCTTCTCTGCAACCTTCTTTTGATTATGCTATCATAGTTGCTTAGTGAGAAAAAATTGCAAGAAATAAGACAAATTAATACATGCGTTTGAGTTGCCGATTTGGTAATCATGACACCTAACATGACTTGATTATTCCCGTTGTCATTCACTGAATATGTCCAATCACATTTACTCCACTTATGCATGACAAGTACTTTTGCTGAGCTAGCTTTAAATCCAACATCTTTTCAACTTATTTTCCATAAAAAGGAAAGATTTTCCATGAGCTACATATATTCAGTTATTTATTGCACATTGAATTTTGAACCTTGAACTATGTGAAGTGAGGTTCAAAGTTCAAAAATCATAATGCTTAAATCACTTGATAGGCCCATAGCTAAAATGAGACTTATGCATGACGCACATAGAAAATTAAATTATGAACAAGAAAAGGAGATGTTCAAGATTAAAAATAAGAAAAGCTAGGGACGTCAAAGAAAATGAAAACACAGGGCAAGGACTATGAGGAACAAAGCGCATTTTGAATCTTGAACTTCTAACTATCAAAGTTTAAAATTCAATGTTCAATATGCATTTGACAACATACACGCTACTTAGCAATTTTTACAAGGGGAAGTTATTTTCACAGGAAACAATAGCGATATGTCATAACCTTTCTTTCATCCAATAGCTCTCTTGTCTTGATTCTAGCTTCTATGTATTGCTCATAGAAGATCTGTATTTGCAACTTCTGATTTTCAATATTCTTGTCTAGCTTATACCTTTCCATTGTATGATCTTTTCTCTCAAGTGATTTAAAGTTTTCCAAATAAGAGATCTAGCTCTGATACCAATTGTTGGAATAATGGAATGGTGTGCACTGAGAGGGGAGGGGTGAATCAGTACCCTTAAAACTTTTCATCAATTAACCCTTAATCCTTTAGTAATCAATTCTTTGCATTACCAACCATATATGCTATTCTATCTTTTTGCATGTAATATCAAATCATAAACTTAATTGCATGTTAACATTCATAGAAACATTCATGAAATGTAATGACACATGACACAAGAATTGGTAACGCAGAAAACCCCTGTTAGAAGGTAAAAACGGTGGTGGGGATGAAACCCACAAAGCTTCACTATCTGCAGAATGAAAGGTGTCAGTTAAGGCTTACAAGTTTGATCACTTCTGATGATCTTACCTTGTTAGGAGTAATATGTTTAGAATGGTTAAGGTCTACTCTGTTAAGATATTTAGCAACATTTTTTACTGTGCACTCGGTTAAGAGATTCACAAAAGGATCATTAAATCCACCTTCTTAAAGGATTTCTTCTATTTTCTACACTTGTTAGAATATAGTCAAAAATACTTATTGACCTGATTATATGATGTGGACAGGAGGCTTTTTGTTGCTACAGAACCAGCTTGGCTCTGCTCTGAGATCTTTCTCCTAGATCTCTTAGGGTGTTCACAACCCTAAACTGAGGTAAGTCACTCTCAACTTTACCTCCTCTTCAAGACTCAGTCCCCCATCGAAACTATTTTCATCTTCTTCTTGCTGAACCTACACAAATAGATTCATTCTTCTCACTCAATCAATGTTCTCAGGACATTGCTTTCATTCTCTTCCCAGGCCGGACTATTACCAAGCTCACCTAGGGTAAGATCTCCAGACTTTTTTCTATTGCTTCTCCTACAGAAACAAAAAGGAAACTATGTACAAGGGCTCATCTCGAGTTCCATCCCAACACATGATTCTCACCATGGATTCAGGAATATCGAAGGGCCATTAATGTTTACAACCCAGAATGGGTGAAGAACTAACAAATTACAAAATAGAAAATAAAGTAACTAATCTACTTTCATGCAAAAGGAGCCACAAAGAAACTTGATATCCACTAAACACACAGTCTGCAACTTCTCATTACTAGAAACAAAACAAAATAGTACAATAATCTGCAAATCTCTAACTTTTTTGTAGCTTCTCTTCTTCTACAATTTCTACTCTCTAGATCTCTAAAAATGAATTCTCTAGATGTTATTAGTAACCATCCTCTCATAGGAAACAACCCTAACGGTCCACTCATTCGCAAGAATCTCTTCAGGAACCGTTACACTAACCATACTGTCCATAAAAGACAAGATCCACTTTTCAC
>MU227446.1:152930-185062 GCA_018584345.1 Thuja plicata
AAACTTCCACCAAGTGAGAGCAGTTCCTCTCAACCTTGTCTTGGCTATTCTTACTTTCTGAGCTTCAGTCACATTATCACAGTCAAAGTGATTTTCAAGACCTTCTATCCATTCCATGATTAATTTTGGTTCCATCTTGCCACTAAATAGAGGCACACCGTCTAAGGACTTACCACTCATTGCCTTCAATGCTTTCAAGGATGGTTCTTCTTGAAGAACAGGGTCTGGCTCTGGAATAATGTCTTCCTCTGCCACTGCTTTACCCTTTCCATCAGCTTCTCTCATTCGTTCACTGACTACTATAGTCCTAAGCTACACTTCTTCCAACTTAGTCACCATCTCAACTAATTGTTCCTTCAGGAGTCCATTCTCCTCCTTTTGCTCTTCCACATCTTTTGTGAGTTTCACATTGGTCACCATCTTGGATGAGTTGAAAGACATTTCTACAGATAACATCCAAACAACACACACCCAAATCTTTTAGGGCTCTAATACCAATCTGATGTGGACAGAAGTCTTGTTGCTGCTACAGAACCAGCTTGGATTTGCTCTGAGATCTTTCTCCTAGATCTCTTAGGGTGTTCACAACCCTAAACTAAGGTAATTCACTCTAAACTTTACCTCCTCTTCAAGACTCAGTCCCCCATCGAAATGCTTTTCATCTTCTTCTTGTTGAACCTACATAAATAGATTCATTCTTCTCACTCAATCAATGTTCTCAGAACATTGCTTTCATTCTCTTCCCTAGCTGGACTATTACCAAGCTCGCCTAGGGTAAGATCTCCAGACTTTTTTTTATTGCTTCTCCTACAGAAAACAAAAAGGAAACTATGTACAAGGGCTCCTCTTGAGTTCCATACCAACACATGATTCTCACCATGGATTCAAGAATCTCGAGGGGCCATTAATGTTTACAACCCAGAACGGGTGAAGAACTAACAACTTACAAAATAGAAAATAAAGTAACTAATCTACTTGCATGCAAAAGGAACCACAAAGAAACTTGATATCCACTAAACACACAGTCTACAACTTCTCATTACTAGAAACAAAACAAAATAGTACAATAATTTGCAAATCTCTAACTTTTCTATAGCTTCTGTTCTTCTACAATTTCTACTCTCTAGATCTCTAAAAATGAATGCTCTAGATGTTATTGGTAACCATCCTCTCATAGGAAACAACCCTAACGGTCCACTCATTCACAAGAATCTCTTCAGGAACAGTTACACTAACCATACTGTCCATAAAAGACAAGATCCACTTTTCACGGGCCATTATGACTGAATATTGCTGAGCAACAGTAATGCAAGCCGAGCTGCAGTATTAACTCAGTTGCAGTGTTAACTCAGCTGCAGTGTTAACTTAGCATCAGTGTTAACTCGGCATCAATGTCAAATTGGCTTCAGTGTTAACTTGGCTACAGTGTTAACTTGGCTTCAGTGTTAACTCAGCTATAGTGTTAACTTGGCTTCAGTGTTAACTCGGCACCAGTGTAGGCCGAGTTTCTAGTCACTGGTGTATGCCGAGTGCCAGTGATACCAAGCAACTTATCCAAAGTTCTCGATGCCTTGGTTGGATTTCTAGAGGCTTCCAAACTACCTCACACACACACACAACTAAAAGAAACCAACCAAGCAACCTATCTAGACATGGATTGACCTAGTCATATCCATCTTAGGGAAAAACAAATGACCTTCTTAGGTCCATACACACTCTCCTAACTTGGCTAGAGTCAATACATGCTAGAAATAAGGAGCTAGGGTTTTGAGTTAGGTGTGCTCCTGCACCATTATATGCAATCTTGAATTTCTGAGTATAGATCCTTTAATTTTACAATATGATGTATCACCCACAGTGATTGATTAATACCTCTATTCTGCTCGGTAGCATTGTATCTTGTTCTTTATAATTGATTTCATCTTTTTCTGTCCTTCTGAATGAAACTCTGTATCTGATCCATAGATGTGCTCTTTGGCTACAATCATCATCACATCATTTTGTTTTGATTGATTACACATATATTTATACAATGAATTGACCTAAATAGGTTTCACGCTTAACTATGAAAACTCTATGATCAAAGGTTTACAACTTGACCTTGATCTCCTATTTTTCATGTTTTCAATCAGTTAGACTGATTAAAACAATTACATTTGCTTTACTTTTCCCTCAATAAATGGTTTTAAAGATAAGCTTTAAATCTAAATATAAAACTTAAGTGTTTTATCTGACATGTAACTCAGATCCACAATTCTCAGAATAAAGTTGTCTCTCGGTAGACTAGTGCTCGGGTTTCTCTGTAGTCTTTCCTCGGTGATGTCTTTGTAGAGTGACTGTCGATTTACACTATAAATTGTTTTGTTGGTATTCACTATAAACTTGTCTTTTGGGTTCCTCTGTGAAGTTGTTTGTCGGGTTCCTCTGTGAACTTGTCTGTCGGGTTCCTCTATGACGTTGTCTGTTAGTTTACATTGTGATCATTTTGTCAGTGATAGTGCACTTAGCATTGTCAGTGACCTCTGTGAACTGTTGTGTTAGGTTGCACTATAAACCTATCTTTTGGTGATCATGTTACCGATGGTTCAAAAACTATTTCCTTTGTATACTAATGACAAAATATGATCATCATCGACATGGTATCTATATGCAAAAATGTAATTTTTTTTGGCTTTTTAGGAGACTTTGAAATGAGAAATGCAACCTAAGGTACACAAAGTATTTTGAATTGATGTGCAACTTGAGGGATTTGCAAATGAAAATGTCTTTTTTGATTTTTTGATTTTGGAATGACTATGCAAAGCAATCTAAGGATTATACAACTGTTCTTTTGAATTTTTTACTTTAAAAAATCTTTGGAAAATTCAAACTTAAGTGTATAAACTTAGGAAATTGAATAAGTACCTTGACTTAAAAGGGATCAAAGGGACACAGATAACTGGATAAAAGAGACTAAGTCAAACCCACCATAACAAAGATATAGTTTGACCAAATGATAGAGGGAAAAATAAGATAAAGGGACAAAGGGACCAAGTCAAGATCTTGTTTTCAATAACACAAGGAAAGACTCTAAGATATGGATTTTTGTAGGATTTTGCAAAGCTTTTAAAAGGTTCTAAGTGGAAAATGAGAACTTTTGCAAAGAGACTATAATTAGGACTAATAATGAAGACTAATGCCAAGGATTGAAATTGAAAATGCAAAGGGACTAATGTAATTCATGCAAAGGTCACAAAGGGACTATGATATGAATATGTAAAATGAAGACTACTACACATGTCACAAGAATCCAAGACAAATTATTAGAGTTTCCATATGTTCACAAAGGTTTAAGACAAGGTGTTTGTGACAAATCGAAGCATTTATGAATATTTTGAATGAGATTTGAATGTTTTATTATGAGTGCTTAATAGTACTTTGAAATTATTCTTTATAGTTGAAACACTCGCACAAGACATGTCAAACATAATGGTTGTTGTAAAAATAAACATGTACACTACAACCTAGGATGACAAGGACAATATTCACTATATTCCCACTTGAACAAGTTCAGACGCGCTTACTCAGAGTGGACAACCTAGAAGCTTGGAGGCACAGGATCCTCCTTACAGTGCACTCACTTTGCAGGCACACCAAGCTTTGAATTCTAAGGGTCGTCACTTCCCAAGGGACCGCTATCTCTATTAAGAGTTGCGAAAGTGTTGGATGTATTTGGGGTTTCCCCCTTCGCCAGTGATTGGAAATTTGGGACACTACAATGAAGTTTTTTATTCAAGGCATCTATTCTAAAGATAACGTGTGAATAATACAAGGTATCATGGTAGCACAAGCATTATTGAGACCTATTATCCCATGAATACCAAGCACAAGTGATCTTAAGCATACGAGAATTTAATCTCAAGAAGGTATTTGATTATACTGAGTTGGAAGAGGCTAGCTTTGCCTTGTTCCCACTTGGGTCGTTCCCTCTCACTAGCTATGCTAAAGCACTCGGGAGGTAGGCCCTCTAAAATACTGAATGAATTTCTCTTCACCCAAGATTTGTGAAGGTGAGGGGAGAGGATACATTGTTTCAACCTTAGGATAACAATCTAAAAGAACTTCAAACACATAAGACATGAAAGTTTAGGAAGACACATAAGGTCTTCATCAAGCATCCTGCATCAAACACATAAGTAGTTCATCATTCATTATTCCTCCCACAATTTCTAAAATTATGCATAGATCATTAGTAACACATAAATCCCCTATTCTAAGCCCATAACAGAAGTATGAATGTAGATTTTAAAAAATGAGCAAAAAAAGCCTTAAAAATTCCAACTACGCATAACCTATGACCAAGTGCACATAAGTATTGACCAAGTGGGGAAAGTAGTGAGCAAGTGCACATAAATACTTATGAAGTGTGCAATAACTCTTACCAAGTGCGCATGAACTCTTACCAATTTCATAGGACTATAAACAGAGGCTAGAATGACTCAAAAAGTTACTAGGGCACTTATACTGACCATATATGCATTTCTAAGCATGTTTATTGTCATTATTAGGGTTAATTAATTCATTAACAAATTGATTTGAAACAATTATGATTCATTTTTAACCCCTAATTCAACTAGATGTAGATTTTAAGTGACTAGGAAACACCTTAACTAAGGAGATTAACAATGAACCCTAAACTAGGTAAATGTTTATTTTAAGCTCCCAAATCAAGCGTGAATGTTCATTTTCCACTTAATCAACTTGATTTTACATATTTTTCACGTTGATTTCACCAAATGTAGTACAGGAAAATGAGGAAAATACACACATAAGAGGAATCATCAACCTGTAAAGCATGCACAATCAACCTATCCAAACACAAAAGAAATTGAGACAAAAAATATAAACTATAAACAATACTCCCTCAATTTGACAATTGTTCTCTTTCTTTCTTATCCAAAGGATTTGATTTATCTCTCATATTGACATAATGCACTTAAAATATAAAACCAAATTGACTATAGTTTTGGTGAGAAGACTTGAAAAATGATGGTTCTAGATTTGAGAGAAATGAGAGTCTAATTTATAGATTTTTGGAACTCAAATCGACGAATGAGATCAAAGCACAATCAACAACCAAGATTAATTGAGAGGACAAGTTTAGTGACGAAAAACTAGAAATTTCATTTCCAAGTGAATGAGGAAATGGAAATATGATAGAGTTAAGTGAAAATAAATTTTTGAAAATATTTACTTTCAACACAAAATGTCATTTGCAAGTGGAGGACAAAATATAAATATGATAGAGTTAAGTAAAATTAAATGTTATAAATATTTATTTTTAACAACAAATTCCATTGGCAAGCGAAGGAAAGGATGAGTGATGAACAAGTTAAGTGGAGGAGAAAATGGAGGGAGGAAAGAGTTAAGTGGAAAAGGAAATTATTAAGTGGGAGTTAGAAGTGGAGAGAAAAGGGGAAGGTGGAAGGGTTACAAGTGGAGAAAAATTAGCATGAAAAAGAGATAAGTGGAATAAGAAATCAGAGTGGAATTTTATAATTAAAAATTATTAATTTCCTCATAATTGGAAATTAGACAATTAAATAAATAAATTTATTTAATTGTGGAAAAAGGGAAAAGGGGGTAAATAGATAATACATTTATTTACCAAAGGAATGACATTAGGATAAGAGGGAGAAATAAATAAATATTTTCCCCTATGACCAAGATTAAATAATTGAAGAAATTATTTAATCAAAGATAAATTGATAAGACATGATGAAATCAAAGGATGAAAATTCAAAATTTATTAAATAATCATCATCATTTAATTAATAGAAGAATGACACAATATTGGTGATCAAACATGAAATCTATTGTTAGATGATATTAGAATTGGGTACTATTGATGTTTTTGGCAGCCATATCTTGTCACTAATCATATATTTATGTGGAGAGAACAAACTAGTTATTACTATTGTATGATGACTGATAGAAGTGTACGGATAATGTATGGATGCATCAGAATGAGTGAAGATGATGATATGGAGAAGGATGTGTGATGATCTTATTTCCAAGGTCGTTTGGCTTAATATTGCATATTTGAGTTGCTATAGATATTTTAGTGAAGACTGGTTTCTAGACTGTGACAGTGATGCTTGATAGAGTGAGTCTCTGTGTTTTGGGGATATCTTACAGGTGATGATGATTCATATTATGCAAGCTTAAGAGATGATAGAAGACATATTGAGAAATGTTTTTTATTGATCACAATTTGTGTGATTGTTGGTGACGTCAGCTGAGGTGTGTATTCTGGAGGAGACCTATTTGGGGCCGACTTAAGAGATGTAGTGTGCATTGTGGATTGTGAGTATGGGTTGTGGATCTTTGATTATATCTGATGTATTGTAATTGATGTTTGCTTATTTTAGGTACCATGTGTATCTTAGCAAGGGGTTAAATAATTAGTTGTATATTGGAAAATCTTAATTGGCCGACCTAATCAATTATTGTAATAGGGTATATATGAGAGATATTTTCTTTTGAAAAGATGGATGTATGATGAGAAGGTAATTGAAAAGATAGAGAAGTGTGAAAGTTGCGAAGCTTGATTGGTTGTTGGATGTAGAGAATAATTTGTGATTATAAAACTTCATTGGAACGGACCAAGCAAAGACAGTTGCTATCAAACAGTTCACTGGATTGTATATTTCTTATATACACTTGTTCGGATTGTAAATCCTTGAGGGTGGATTTAACCTTTTTTGGGAACTGTGCCTGGGTAGTGATTCCACTATTACTCTTGAGTCCTAAGAGGGTCTATCCTTTAACAAGGACTATGTACTATAATGTTGTAATAAGCTCCTAACAGGGCTAAATCTTTTAACAGGGATACTATACTCTCAGTACATAATTTGTGGGTGCTAATTCCCACTGAGGTTTTACCTTTAACATGGTTTCCTCGAAAACAAAGGATTGTGTTATTGTGTTGGTATTTACTATGTTATCATTTGAATTGAAGTTTTGGTTTAAAAATTTTAATGTTTAATAATTTGTCTCACAACTAATTCACCCCCCCCTCAGTTGTGATGGTGGACTGTTATTCCTAATAATTGGTATCAAAGCTGCTGGTCCTTAGAGAGAAAGCTTAACATCTTGAGGTGATCCTCTAATCACGATTGACTCATTGAAGGTCATTAGATAGGTGTCTCCAAAGTTTGGTAACATTATGTCCAAAATTGTAAAAGTTGTCTAAAAATTGCTAATGGTGTCATACGCAAACAAAAAATGCAAAATTGCTCCCAATGGTCATAAGGGATGTAAAATTTAGTTTGTCATTTGAGATATTTTTGTTTGAGTCTATATATACCTGAAGAACCTCGGTGGAGATGTTCGATTTTGTAAGGAAATAAATTAAATAAGAGATCATTGTTTTATATTGACCAAATACATATTTTTACTGATTTTTTCCTTTTTCTCAAATTTGTACGATCTTGTACGACATTTACATGCCATGAATTCAATGTGAGATGGTAAAAATCTGAGTTTGATTCCATTTTAAATTTGTTTGAAGTTATTTCATTGAGTTTGGTAAATTTTATAAGCAAATCTTTGTAGACTACCTGTACACGCCAATGACAGGGCTTGAGAGGAACAAAATGATGTTTCAGCCATTCCACCCATTGTTTCACCCTGTGGCTCAGTGGAATGGCACATATTGGTGTTTATTTTGTGTTTGAATTTTTTTCAACAACATGCGATCTCATTTAGTGATTTTGTGGTGATGCCCTAGGGGCACTATTAGATATTTCCAAGTAAAATTAAGATGTTAGTGCTAGGGTTTGATGAAACCTTGAAGTGCTTGTCCATATAATGTTCCAAGAATAATTTACAAACCTAATCTAATGGGTTTGAATTTTTGGTGGGGTTTGTGAAGGCTTGGAAGTAGTATTTCCATTAAACCCTCATTCAGATTGCGTTAAAGAGACCTGGACCAAAGGTTTCATGATTGGACCTATTGGAGAGTGACCTATGTTCAAAATTATGGAATTAGATTGTTTTCAACATATCTATACCCATGGATGAGGTTTTGGAGTTGGTTACCAATATTTTATATGGTTTCTTTGTTAATTTGAACTAATTAGGCATAATCCACCTAAAATCAGTCAAAGTTTGAGGACAATATTCCAAAAGAAGTGGTGCAAGAGCACACCTAGCTTAACCCCTATGTTTCTTTCTTTTTTCTTTTATTTATGGCATTTACTGACTCTATCCAAGTTAGGAGAGTGTGTGTGGACCTTATATGGTCATTTTTTTTATTTCCCTAAGATGGATTTGACTAGGTCAATCCATGTCTAGCTAGTTTGCTTAGAAGTTGTTTGTGTATCCTTCAAGGAGATATTGCAGGGATGAGTCATAGAGTGAAAAGAATATTTGAATAGCTTAGGCTATGTTTTCATGAATTTAAGTATGGTTATATGTCATAGACAAACCATTAAAGAACAAACCTAAAAGGTTGGCTTAATATTGCAAAAGTTGTAAATTCTTGTCAAAGTTGCCAATTTGGCAAAAAGTTCAAAAATGGGACAAAGAAGGAAGAATGATTTTTGAGAGGATAGATCATGCCCAGAAATAATTAAAATACCTTATTCAATGCCACAAAAATATCCCAAGCCCTACTTTATAGGAAAAGCCAAAAAGACAAAAAGTTGCTATGACAACTTTTGGATTTTGCATAACAACTTTCATGAGAATGTTGCAGACCGAGCTAGGAGAATAAAATAATGAATTTAATGCCTCAATCCATGATGGGATGTTACATAGGACGTGGAGAACCTATTCAAAACCATGAGATATCATTTGTAACAAGAGGGAGAAACACCTTGTGTTAGCTATTGATCCTGGTTCATATTAGAGGGATATACATTTTATCTTCACACCAGGGTTATATTTGAGTCCATCATGATCATATTTTGAAGGGTTTTCTCTCTGACTGTCACACTTTTTACAGTTTTACAATATCACTGTCTTTTGCTTTCATGGAGTGTAAAATAGATTAGAAGCTATGTTTTATCATTAATTTCATGTTCTTCATTATCATATAAGACTTTTTCATTCAGATTTAGAGTTTAAAGGAGGTCATCTTCTTATGTTTTAAAGTGTTATTGTGCTGTACCAATTTGCTGTCATAGTGGACAGTCTCTGAGTTGCTTTTTGTTTTCATGAAAGGATAACCTTGGATCCATTTTTAGCATGCTCATACAAACCTTTTTCATTCATTAAGAAATTTAGGAATAGTTCATTTTGATAGGTTTTAAAAATCATTCATTTCTAGGCAGTTTGGTGCCCCAGTTTGAGCAATTTATGGAGATGTGCTTGCCACTCCCTTTCCCACCATAGAAATTTTATGGGTTTTTGGTATATGGGAGTGGAATTGTATAATATGGTGTGTGTAGGAGCAGGGGCCCCAGAAATAAGATTTTTCATTTTTAACATGATGCCCTAGGCGAGTTGATAGCACTCATCTAGGCAACATCAGAGGTTAAAAGCAAAAGGCAACGGGTTGAATGCATTGAGAGATTAAATCCAAGGTTGGAAGCAGTTAGGGGGATGTGTGAAGGAATAGAATCTAGAAGGATAAGTTACCAAGATAAAAAATTTCATGGTTTTGAAGTGACCTTAGAGAAGACTGTCAAAAACAAACTAAAACCCTCAATTTTAGGCCTAGAGTGGTTTGCCAATGTACGAAAGGGTTGAAGAATTGAGACCTTAAAAATATGATGTGTCTTCCAAAAGGATACTCATATATCAATTTTATTTTCCACCTTATTAATGATATTTTGAAGTAAAGAGGAGAAAACCTCTCAAATAGGGCAAATTCTAGTAGCCCTATTTTGATGCAAAGAAGACAGTTTGGTAAGTTTGAGTCATCGAACTCATATGGTTTGAAGGAAGAAGCTTGAATGGGATTTAATAAAATCTAAGTACATCCCCCATTCACTATGAAGAAAGAAGAAACCATTTTGTGTAGATATGCAAGGTGGACAGCAAGATAGATCCATTGGTTTAGTAAGCAATTGACTTGGTGTAACTAGGTGGGGCAGTGGGAAGGATAGGATTGTGATCCTATACATAATTGGGTATCTAAGTGAACCCTAATAGGCTAGGAGAAAGCATAAGAAATTCCTTATAGCCAATAAGGACACCATATCAACCCCATCCCTACTTACATCAAATTGGTTTTAGAGCCTAATTTGATTAGGCTTGGGGTAGATGTTCTAGCCAACATTATTAGTAGGTGAAAACAAGATGGTCACCAATACAGAGCTTGCAAAGGAAGAAAATGAGAAGAAGAGAGTGATAGAGGATTGAAGGGAAAGGATTAGACTCCTTGAAGAAGCCCTGGATGAAATGAAGGTAAAACTTCAAGAAGTTACAGATGCAACTAAAAACAGAGATGGAGATGAAGTAAGCAGCAACAAAGGGAAGCAAAAAGTTGATGAAGAAGACATAATACCTGAACCATACCCTCCAATGAATGAGGAGCCATTTCTAAAAGCTCTAAAATCCCTAGGAGGAAAATTTCTTGAAGGAATTTCATGGTTTACTAGAAAAATGGACAGTGACCTAGTTGTGGAATGGATAGAAGGTATTGAGAATCATTTTGAATGTGAGGGCATAACTGAAGCACATAAGGTAAAAGTTGCAAAGTCAAGGTTAAGAGGTTCAGCATTAACATGGTGGAAATACCTCCAAGAAGAGAGGGAGAACATGGGTAAGAATCCAATCTCAAATTGGAAATCCATGTTAAACAAGGTGAGGGAACAATACCTACCTGAGGATTATGAAATCCAGTTGAACAAGAAGAGGCAGGATTTGAAAAAAAAATATTTAGATGTGGCTACATACATTGAAGAATTCCAGAAGTTATGTTTGAGGTCAAGAGTTCAATAAGAATAATCTATCAAGGTGGCTAGGTATCTTGGAGGCCTAAAATGGAATATACAAGAGGAAATCAGTTTGTGGACTCCTACAACCATCCATAAATGTTTCCAACTTGCATTGAAGGTAGAAGAGAAGAAAAAAAAGAAATCAAAATTAAACTTTAGAGGAAGAGGTAGAGAGGTAGAGAAGGAAGAGGAAAAAGAGGCTATGGTGGAAGAGGATCAGATTCAAGGTAGCAAAGTGAGAACAAGCTCACTAAAAATCAGGAAGGAAACTCACATAGAGGAGGTTTCAGCAGAGGTAGAGGCTCTAACACTAGTTTGAGAGGAAGGAGAAACAACAATCAAGGAAGAGGAGCATCCTACTTTTCCACCATGAAGCGATACCATTGCAATCAGCTAGGGCATCCTGCCTATAGGTGTCCTAAAAAAGTTTCTACTTCTCAAGGAGGTGGAAAGAGAGTTAACTATGTCCAAGAAGAATCAAGTTGCAGTAGTAAGCCATCTGAGGTACCATTAGAATCAGAGGAAGGTAAGAACCTCATGATAAAGAGGACCTTAATCAGAGAGCCAAGGAAAGAAGAACCAAGCCAAAGGAGAGCACTCTTTAGAGTCAAGTGCAAAATCATAGGAAAGGTGTGTAGGGTCATTATTAATTCAGGCTCAACTGGTAATATCATCAGTGAAAAGGCAGCCACCAAGTTTAATTTGAAGAGGAATCCACATGACAACCCATACAAGGTTACATGGCTCAATAAAGGACAACATGTGTTTGTAGGAGAACAAGCATGGGTAGAGTTCACCATTGGCAAGTATAAAGATAGAGTTATATGTGAGATTCTTCCCATGGATGCATGCCACCTTCTACTTGGGAGGCCATGGAAATTTGATAGGCAATCCATACGTGATGGAACCAAGAATGCCTAATCATTCAAGAAAGATGGAGTGACTTTCAAAATTTAGTCCCTAATAGAAGAAGGAGAGATGAAGAAATCAAGTCCAAGTGTGGTCATGTTTGATGAGAAGGAGTTCTTGAAGACCCTAGGAGAAGGAGAAGGAATTGGGTTTGCTTTAGTATTGAAGCCAAAAGATGAAGTTGTTGTCAAGAAATCAGAGATACCAAATGAGGTAAAAGAAATACTTGAAGATTATAGAGACATTGTGAATGATGGATAGCCCACTCCCCTACCTCCTAAGAGACTTGTTAGCCACAAGATTGACTTCATACCAGGAGCTACCTTACCCAACAAAGTTTCCTATAAGATGACCCCTCAACAAAATGAGGAAATATCCAAACAAATCAGAGAGTTATTAGACCAAGGCCTAATTAGAAAGAGCATAAGCCCATGTGTAGTCCCTACTATTTTAGCACCTAAGATAGGATGATCTTGGAGACTTTGTACTAATTCTAGATCCATTAATAGAATCACCATTAGATATAAGTTCCCAATACCTATAATTGAAGACCTAATGGACTATTTAGGGGAGCCAAAGTACTTCAGTAAGATTGACCTTAAGAGTGGCTACCACCAAATTAGGATAAATGAAGGAGATGAATGGAAGACAGCCTTCAAAACTACAGAAGGTTTGTATGAATGGATTTTAATGCCATTTGGTTTATCTAATGCTCCCTCAAATTTTATGAGGCTTATGAATGAGGTATTGGTAGAATGCATTGGTAAGTTTGTTGTTGTATACCTACATGACATTTTAGTTTTCAGTAAAACTAAGGAGGAGCATAGTAGGCATTTGAAAATTGTTTCCAAGAAATTATATGATGAAAAGCTAATGATCAATTTGGAGAAGTGTGACTTCATGATACAGGAGCTTGTATAACTCGGTTTTGTTGTCTCAGGGTGACCTCAAAATGAATCAAGAAAAGGTGGATGCCATTCTAAGTTGGACTACTCCCAAGGCTAAAACTAAGGTGAGAAGTTTTCATGGTCTAGCTCAGTATTACATAAATTTCATTAGACATTTTAGTGGGATTTGTGCACCTATGTTAGACACCATTAGAGGTGTGATGAAGACAAAGTTGCAATGGACACCACAAGATGAGAAAGGGTTTGAAACACTCAAGGAGAAAATAGTAGAGTTGCCTACTCTAGTTCTTCCAAGATTTGATAATATTTTTATAGTAGAATGTGATGCAAGTAATGTGGCTATTGGGGTTGTCATAAGCCAAGAAGGAAGACCAATAAATTTCCATAGTGAGAATCTAAATGATGCAAAGAAGAAGTACTCTTCTTATGACTTAGAGTTGTATGCTCTAGTCCAAGAACTAAAGAAGTGGAGGCACTACTTTCTGCAAAAGGAGTTCATAGTATATACTGATAACCAAGCTCTCAGCTTCCTTAACTCTCAGGACAAAATTAGCAGCAAACACATGAAGTGGGTGGAGTATCTACAAGCCTACACTTTCAATATCAAGCATAAAAAGGGAGTACAAAATAAGGGTGCTGATACATTGAGAAGAAGGCTGCTCACAGTCCAAGAATTTAAACTACAATGCATAGGTATTAATAGCTTCAAAGACCGATATGTTGAAGATGAAGATTTTGCCCAAATCTATAAGGTATGTCAGGAGTTTAAAAACAACTTTCATGGTGAGTTTTCTTAATATACTTTGCAGAATGATTTAATTTTTAAAGGAGGTCAGCTTTGTGTTCCTAGAGGGTCTATGAGAGATAATTTGATTCAGGAAAAACATAATGGAGCACTTAGTGGTAATTTTGAAGTCAATAAGACTCAAGAGCTAGTCACTAGGTTCTATTTTTGGCCTAGAATGAATAGAGATGTTAGACAGTATGTTGAGAGTTGTATAGTGTGTCAAAAAGAAAAGGGCACATCTTCCAATATAGGTCTTTATCAGCCACTTCCAATCCCAACTAGACCATGGGAATGCATAAGCATGGATTTTGTAGTTGGTTTGCCAAGAATAAGGCAGGGATATGACAATATTTATGTTGTTGTGGACAAATTTAGCAAGATGGCACATTTTATACCTTGCAAGACTATTCATGATACTTGTAAAATTGCTCAATTGTTTTTCAGTGGAGTGGTGAGGATCCATGGACTCCCACTTAGTATTGTTTCATACAGGACACCAAATTCATGATCCATTTTTGGAAGACCTTATGGAAAAAGCTTGGCACTAACTTGTCTTTTGGATCTGCCTATCATCCACAGATAGATGGCCAAATAGAGGTGGTCAATAGGAGTCTTGGTAACTTGTTGAGATACCTCACAAAGGAATATGGTCAAGCATGGGACCAACTCATTGGACAAGCTAAATATGCATACAATGATACAGTGAATAGATCAACTGGTAAGAGTTCTTTTGAAATTGTTTATGGCTTTCACCTAAGAGGGATTTTTGAACTTAGAGAATTGAAGGAAGGAATGCATGGTAGTGGATATGTTGAGGAATTTTCTCATTCAATGAGATAATTCCATGAAAGTGTGAGAAAGAACTTGATTGACAATGTTGAAAAGGTGAAGACAAAGGTAGTGCAACAAAGAGGGATGTTCATTTTTAGATTGGATACTTTTTGATTGTACACTTGAACAAGCATAGGCTAAAAAAAAGTGTTCCTCACAAGCTATAGATGAAGAGGCTAGGTCCATGTAAGATACTTGCAAAGTATGGCAACAATGCATACAAGTTGGAGCTTCCTGAAGACATTGGGTTGTCACCAATTTTTAACATTGCAAATTTGGTAGCACACAAACGACCCATTCAATATGTTGATCAGAACCTTCAAGAGGTAATACAAGAGGTAAAAGATCTGAACTTAAACCCTACTCCATCTATCACAGCTGAAAAGATACTAGACTCAAGGGTCTACAAGAAGACTAGGAACAAAGACTACATGGAGCACCTTGTCAAATGGTATGAAAAAGAAGATTTTGATGCTACTTGGATCAGAGAATCAAAGTTGAAAAGGTTGGGCATTGACTCAAACATGCTCAATCCAAGGATGGATTAACCTTTATTTTGTTTGGGGGATTATGGTGTAGAATCACACCTATCTTAAACCCTATGTTTCTTGGTTTTTTCTTTGATTTATGGCATGTAATGTCTCTATCCAAGTCAAGAGAGTGTGTGTGGACCTTATATGGTCATTTTTTGTATTTCCCTAAGATGGATTTGACTAGGTCAATCCATGTCTAGTTAGTTTGCTTAGAAGTTGTTTGTGTGTCCTTCAAGGAGATATTGCAGGGATGAGTCCTAGAGAGAAAAGAAGACTTGAATATCTTAGGATATGTTTTCATGACTTTAAGGATGGTTATATGTCATATTAAAACCATTAAAGAATAAAACAAAAAGGTTGGCTTAATACTGCAAAAGTTGTAAATTCTTGTCAAAGTTGTCAATTTGGCAAAAAGTACAAAAATGGGACAAAGAAGAGAGAATGATTTTCAAGAGGCTAGATCATTCCCATAAATAATTAACATACCTTAGGCAATGCCACAAAACTATCCCAAGCCCTACTTGATAGGAAAATCCAAAAAGACAAAAAGTTGCTATGACAACTTATGGATTTTGCATAACAACTTTCATGAGAATGTTGCAGACCAAGCTAGGAGAATAAAATGATGAATATAACACCTAAATCCATTATGGGAGGTTACATAGGACGTGTAGAACCTATTCAAAACCATGAGATAGCATTTTTAATAGCAAGCAAGAAGTTTTGAATGAAGAAAATTCTGATTTTTTGAAGCATATCATTGTTTTTGTGCGTTTTCATTGCATGTGTGTAAAAGATGGAGAAACACCTCATGTTATCTATTGATCCTGGTTCATATGATAGGGATATACATTTTCTCTTCACACCAGGGTTATATTTGAGTCCATCATGATCATTTTTTGAAGGGTTTTCTCTCTGACTGTCACACTTTTTATAGTTTTACAATATCACTGTCTTTTGCTTGCATGGAGTAGAAAATAGATTAGAAGCTATGTTTTGGAATTAATTTCATGTTCTTCATTATCATATAAGACTTTTTCATTCATATTTTGAGTTTAAAGGAGGTCATCTTCTTATGTTATAAAGTGTTATTGTGTTGTACCAATTTGTTGTCATAGTGGACAGTCTCCGAGCTGATTTTTGTTTGCATGAAAGGCCAAATGGACTGAAAAATATGATCTAACCTTGGATCCATGTTCAAAATTCTCATACAGACCTTTTTCATTCATTAATAAAGTTAGGAATATTTCATTTTGATAGGTTTTAAAAATCATTCATTTCTAGGCAGTTTGTTGCTCCAGTTTGAGCAATTTATGGAGATGTGCTTGCCACTCCCTTTCCCACCATAGAAATTTTATGGGCTTTTGGTATATGGGAGTTGGCTTGTATAATATGGTGTGTGTAGGAGAAGGGGCCCCAGAAACAAGATTTGGCATTTTTAACATGATGCCCTAGGCGAGTTGATAGCACCCGGCTAGGCAACATCAGAGGTTAAAAGCAAAAGACAGCGGGTTGAATGCATTGAGACTTCAATCCAAGGTTGGAAGAATTTAGGGGGATATGTGAAAGAATAGAATCTAGAAGGATAAGTTCCCAAGAGAAAAAATTTCATGGTTTTGAAGTGACCTTAGAGAAGACTGTCAAAAACAAACGAAAACCCTCAATTTTAGGCCTAGAGTGGTTTTCCAGTGTACGGAAGGGTTGAAGAATTGAGACCTTAAAAATCTTATGTGTCTCCCAAAATGGTACTCATATATCAAGTTTATTTTCCACCTTATTAAGGATATTTTGGGTTAAAGAGGAGAAAACCTCACAAATAGGGCTAATTCTAGTAGCCCTATTTTGATGCAAAGAAGACAGTTTGGTAAGTTTGAGTCATAAAACTCATATGGTTTGAATGAAGAAGCTTGAATTGGATTTAATAAAATCTAAGTACATCCCCCATTCACTATGACTCAAGAAGAAACCATTTTGTGTAGATATGCAAGGTGGACAGCAAGATAGAGCCATTGGTTTAGTAAGCAATTGACTTGGTGTAACTAGGTGGGGCAGTAGGAAGGATAGGATTGTGATCCTATACATAATTAGGTATCTAAGTGAACCCTAATAGGCTAGGAGAAAGCCTAAGCAATTCCTTATAGCTAGTAAGGACACCATAACAACCCCATCCCTACTTACATCAAGAAGGATACCTTGCCTTCACATATGTTTCATAACTCTAAAAAGGGTAACTATAAATGCACTTATTTTGGCTTGAACCTATCCATACAGAAAGTTGTGAGGGAAAACCCCTCTGACTAGGGCTACAAGGGGTAGGTGTGCATTTTGAAGGAAGTCTAGTTGAATCCAATTAAGGGTGGTTGCAGGGTGTTTCCTTCTCTTGTTTGGGGTATCTTGGGATACAAAATCCATTAGAGGAGTGGTTGACTTGAGGGGGAATGTATTTCATGTTAAGCACATTTGTAACCTTGAGGGGTTGGTATCAAGTTGTTAAGAGGGATCATGACAATGAACTCCATTTGTGAAATCAGTCTTTGTTCCCTTATTTGAGTTTGGTTTAGTTTGCATCTACACCCTTGGAGGCTCTACATTATATTTAATAATTTTTAATTAAAGAGTGAAACTTATTAGTATAGCCTCCACAATTTATAAAAAATATTATTGAATTTGATATGAAACAATTCATTAACACACTTACACAGAGGTAAGGATTATAGGTGGCATAATGCACAACCATATTAACAAATACGAAATGACAGTCACGAAGGTTTGATTAACAACCAATAAAAATAGAGATAATGAGAATTATCCACAACCATAGTATAAGGATAATAATCATAGCTGACGTAGAAGTGAACTCACTCTAGACATGTTAAGTTTAGCACCAATATCTGAAGGCAATTCAATTATTGATGATAATACAATTATCATAAAAAAGGATTGGAATAAGGATTAATCATTATAAGGGTTCAATTAATAAATACTCATCAATGATAAAGTGATCCTATGAATATCAATTATAAGAAATGATTTTATCATCGGTTAAATAAATTATCAATATTAAGGCAACATTCGATGATTTGTGAAAGCATGATTGATATTGCTCTGTGACAATGATTTGTTGGCAAGTGGCTTATTCAGGAGTGTTCAAGAACACATTAGGGTTTTCATTTATAGAAATACATCAGTTATGAATGGTCTCTTGAAGTGGAACACAATTTTCAATTTAAGGCTTGCAAAATGACTAAGTCCAGAAAGCAGTTTATAGGGTACAGGAGTACAGTTATGGGAAGAAAACACTCTATATGATGAATGAAGACATGCGAGATTGGAGGAAGAAATTTTTGGGTATGATAGAGCTTTAGTTAAGGTCTCTTGATTTTTAGAGTTTAGAGATGAAATATACATATGTTTGAAGACATGTGAAGACCGTGATACAGGAAGACAGAGCAGTTGAATGGTTGCGATGAATGAGGGAGTGTAATGTGGAATCAAAAAGTGCTATGTTGGATTTGGATTGAGTATTACCTATATTTTGGAAGTGTATGATCGTCAACTTTGTATTTAATTTTTTAAGTGTTGGTTCCATTTTGTGAAGTATTTCAGAGCTAAATGTATATATGTGGAGAGCTTTTGACAAGCGAAGTATGGTATGTATGCGAACAAATGAATGGATGCATTTTTTGATGTCAAAATTAGACAGATAGTGATGTGAGATACAACTAGAAATACCTAAGCATAGCAGATTCTTGTTTATGTTCATTTTGATAAAGCATTGTAATAGATACATATTTCTGATTGTATGAGCAGTGAGCTCATTGTATACCTTTTATAGGATTTTTTATTCCTTTAACAGGAAAATGTACTATGTTGGAAGTCTAATATGGGAAAGCAGTTTCTGAGTGGGGGAATGAATCAGATCTATAAATATTCTACCAATTCTAAACAAAGTGATTCAACCATCCATTCATAAACATAAACTAAAATTTTTAAATATTTAACATCTAATTATGAACACATAACACAAATATTTTGGTAACCCAGAAACCCTTGAAGGTAAAATTGGGGTGGGGATGACACCCATAAATATTCACTACTATAGTAATAAAGTGTGTCTATTAGGGCTACAAAGTTTTGATCACTTCTAATGATCTATCCTGTGAGGGGTCCTCCCTGTTAAGATCTTACAGACTTATAAAATCTACCTTGTTAATGGATTTAAAACTTACTACAAAGTAAGAACTCGGTTAAGAGATTTATAAAGGCCTGTTAGGACCACTTTGTTAAGAGATTTACCCTAATTCACTTGTTAGAATGTATCAGTATTTGATCCTTCATTCTGCACTACAAATGGTGATAAAGGATCTCCTCTTTCCAACTCTTAACTGATCTCTCAATATGATTTATCTTTGTTCTTCTCTTCACTTCTCTTCTCAGTAACTCTGTCTGGTCAATGCTTCAGATATGCAAAACATGCATATACTTCTGATCTCTTCTCTTCACATCCACATCCAAACACATATACTTATGCACACGGATTAGGGCTTGAATCATCCCATATATAGATCATCCAGATCAAGATCAATGATCTAGATTCATCATCTTTTTCCTCTTAGGCATCCCTATTTTTTATTGGTTGCATGGCTTACATAGGGATCCATGATCATAAAATAAACATGCAATTAATGCATAAATTTTTTGTGCATGATCACTAAATGTTCCATAGAAGTGTCCAAAATGGTTTACCTTAGTGTTTGTACCATTCCAAACACATATACACAATCTATTTTACTCGGCATAGGAAAACACTGGTGCTCGGTCAATACTGTATCGCTCAGCACTAACTCTTCTATGCAACTCGACAATCATTCTGCTCAGCAGCTATTGAGTACTCGGAGACCTCTGACTTACTCGGCAGTAACTATTTCTTGGTCTCGGCCTTAGTAGGATGGCTCGGTCGCAGTGATGATTGACCAACCTTCCTTGATTATGACTAAGTGTGGGACACTAATAGAAAACAAAACTTAGAGATCAACAATATCCCCCTTTGACATTAGTGGCAAAAACACTTTGTCATGACTCTTTGGTCCTTTACAAAAATAGTACTCAAATACACTTAGAACTCAGAGCTCCCCCTAGGATTCTGACTTGGTGTTTGTAAAGAATTCACTACATATACAAAATATGTACATACATAAAAAATATTATATAAAAAAAATACCTTACAACTTATTTCCCCTGTGATTGTATCTCATGACATTTCCCCCTTAGTTTTGTCACTCTTGTCACCCTTGTCTACTGGGGTTGTAGGGGTCAAACCATATTTGTCCAAAAATGGCTTATGAATATGTAGTATCATTGCTAATGTATTATCCCAACTTGTTCTAACAGATTCCAAAACATGAATTTGATTTACAGATCGGTAGCTAGATCAATCAAACTTTATGCAATGTTCAGAGGTGGATATTTCTATGCTAGTTCCTTTGCTGCTTTCACCTCTTTTTTCATAACCTCCAAGTGAGGTATCAACATGGTCTAAATAAAAATCAGTTTTTCCCTTATTCTGCCATCATTAGCCATGAACTTGGCTAGTCTCCCTTGGGCATGTGTCAACCTACTAAAATGAAAAGAACTTGAACTTGCATCCATGCTCAGTGACTGTCCTGATGACTTTAAATTTTTTTGTAGATTCTCTATAAGCCGATGATTCTTCTTTTTAAATAATTCAGTATCACAAAGTTGTTTATACAAAGAGAGAACATTTTCTATTACTTCTTCTAATTTGCTTACTAGATCAGAAAGTGCAACCTGCTTCTCGATAAGCTTTGCTGCAACTTTCTCAAGTATCTTGGTCTCAAATTTTCTCTTGGATCATTGCAGGATTTTCTCATTTGCTTCTATGTCATCAATGTTCACCTTCTGAACAATATGAACCAGTTTTTCCAAGATAGGTGCCTACTCATTTAGGTCTTGAAACTTAGATGTGTCAACAAATATTTATTTAATTTCATGTAGTACTTGCATCTGTTGATGTTTCGGTTTCAATTATTCTTTCTTCCTCTTCCTATTCAATAGATCTTACAAGATTATCATATGATCATAAGATAAGTTAACAGTATCCCATTTTGGAATGACTATAACTTCTTCAAGTGTTACTTCAGAGCTCTTGTCCTTTTTCTTCTTATGTGATTTATTTTTCATTGGCTCTGGTGAGCTGCTACTCGGTCTGTGTTCAACTTTCAAAATACTAGTATGACCACTGATTGATACTATCTCTTTCTAAGTATTAATTATCTACTCGGAAGATGTACCAACACTCTTAACTTCAGTAAATACCAGAGGAGTAACATTAGGTAATTGTACCAATTCTTGAATTACCTCTTCCTCCTTAGGTTTTGTTTCTCCTCGGTCTCAAGAGTCTTGGTCACCTCTGTGACTTCTTCATGTGATCTAGAGATATCTAATGCAGACTTCTTCATGTGATCTAGAGATATCTAATGCAAACTTATATGCTTGATCTTCTTTTCTTTTATCTCCCTTTGCATTATCTTTAAGGTTTTCCTCGGTAGGTGAATCTAGAATTATGAGTGTCTCTTTTCCCTGTTCCTCGGCATTCAAACCTTGTGTTACCTCATCAACTGTTAAGTCCTCAATTTTTTCTACCTCAACCTTATCCTTCATCTCATCTTCAACATCTTCCTTCAACTCATTCTCAACAATGTCAATCATTTCATCTTCAATATTATCATGTGTCTTATCCTCAATATTATATGGCTCATCAATATCTTCTTTGTTGTCAAGATCAATTTGTTTAGATGTGCCTTCATCTTTATTTTTGTCAACTATTAATCCAAAGATAATCTTCCATATCCTTTGGGTTTTGTACACAACACCTTCTACATCATTGTTCCATATAGAATAGGCTCTCAATTTAAGAATGAATCTATTCCTATATTGATCCATAAATTTAGCTTTCTGCTTCTTTGTTAACTCAGGCATAATTTGAGCTAATGCTCCTTCTCTGATTTGTCTTTTAGTCATCATGGCATGCAGCTATCTCTCATCAATTTTTTTTTCTAGTTCATCAAGGACTAGGTTCCCATTCACCAAAGGTGTCAATATGATACTAACATGTCCATCATAGCTTCTTCTATTTTTTACTTATCAGTTTTTCTTAATTTATCAAACTTAATAAACTTGAAACCTGACAAACCTATTGAATCCTGGATGTTGTGACAAATTTCATCAACATTGGTGGTATAATTTTGTGTTGCAACTTTGAACTTGCTGATGTCATCAATTTCTGTCAATTCTTCATCTTTTCCCATCATATATTTTCTCCTTGGCTTCCTCTTAGGGTGGCTTGGATCAGATTCAGTTTCAACTCATTTTTTCTTCCCTGAGCTTACCCCTTCAACATTATTTACCAACTTCTTCTTTGGTGGCTTGGCTGATATAGTAATTGTTGATGCCCTGGTTCTCGGTCGAGATGTGGTAGGCAGAGTAGATTTCTGTTGTAAACTCCTCTTCTTGGTTGGCTCGGAAACCATCAATTTCTTTCCCTTTTTGTCCACTTCCACATAATCATCTTCACTTTCCTCAGATTCACTAGATTGGTCCTCTCCTTAACCTTATGTTATATGTATTGGTGCATCTCCCTCTTCTTCTTCTCCTAGCATCTTCTCAAGATTCTCCACAATTTGCTTTCTCTTCCTCTCCATTGTTGCATGTTTCAACTCTGTGGTTATCTTTGACTTAGCATCATCATAGTTTCCAAATCTCTTGGCCTTTCTATCAACTTCCTCTGCAAGTAGAGTTGTGATAGCTATAGATGTTTCATCTATGTTTACTTCATAGGGTAATGGCCTTAGCCATGCTACCCTTGGTACTACATCTTGCACATAAGTGTTATCAGTATCAACTAGAAAGAAAACATCATTATAATGTTTCTCCACTAGTGATACCAATATTTTGCTCCTTAATCTCATCTTTTTCTTGAACTCCAAAAAATAATTACCCATGACATTGTCAAAATTTTCTCCTAACTGTTGAATAAACTCATTAATCTAAATTGTTATCGGTTGGTCTTGACTCCATACTACATCTCCTATAGTAGGAAAAGTGTTGTGTACATAGAAAAATATACAAACTAGTAAGGAATTGAACTTACACATAGAGTTCTTTACCTTCCTAATTTCTGAATGGTTCTCGACAAGTTGAGTCATCTGTAACTCAGAAAGATCATAAGTATGATCTTTTTCCACTATTTTCCATGCTTGATCAACTGCTACACATGGAACACTATCCAATCTGTTGGATTGATAAAATTTGTGTGTAATGACTCTGACTCTGAAATGAATTTATGGATTTGTGATCATAGAAATTTTTTATTCCTCGTTTGTTCCACTTGGCCAAAGTAAACTTTTCAATATCTTCCTTTTTCTGATAATGCATGGTACACTTCCCTTACACAATGGGATAACCCATAACTCGGTGAATAATGTCTTTGGCTCTCTTTACTGGTCCATTCTCCAACCATAGACACATATCATGTGTCTGCTTAACACAATCCTGATCCATTTGACTTTAAAGGCACGCGGGAAGTCTAGGGCACGGACTAACCCTTTATCAGCAATGTGTTGATGATCAACCTTCAAAACTTTGTTTACACATAATTTATCATAAGCTTCCCTCAATTCAAATTCTCCAACTTTGCACATATAACATACTCACACATTATGGATCATGAGTACCTTAGGTGGAATCGATGACAGGGCTCCCGTAAGATCTCCCTTCATCATAGTTTCAGGAATGACTCGTAAATATGGCAGTGCACACGCGTTGCTCCTAACCAACTAAACATTCATCATTGCCTTATTTTGTCTTTTCATGCCAATGGATGAACTAGCTGTCATTTCTATAAGTTAGCATTCGCAAAGAAGATTCTGGGTAACTCGACAATAATGGGTCTTCAACCTTCTCAATACTTTTCGATGATACACATGTCGAATCTCTTCAAACTCTTCTCAAATTGCTCTTTAATCGCCTTTTGAAGTGCTTTGAAAACTCTAATCATTGCGTGAAATGAAGAATGAATGCCTAAATTCATTATATACCCTCAAATGGTTGAATTAGGTCTTCAATAAATGCTTCATGCAGTGGTAGGTGGATAACAATTGTCCTCGGTCCTTGATTAAATATCTCGGTTATCACACACCACTCACTCAAAATAGTAACTCGTTCACTACTGACGCTCGGTTGACATATCAGCTCAGTTGGTATGGAAGCTCGACATATGCTGATACTGATGCTCGACATCAAATATCCATTATAATTATTTTTCTTGGTTCTTGCCTCAGATCTGTCCTAATGCATCTTAACTTATGCAAATATAGAATTTAATACATCTTATGTTAGGAAATGGTGTAGAATATAGTATTTGAGAAAAAAGTTACTTACATACATTTCTTTTTAATTGGAAGTAGTGTGATCACCCGATCCATTGGATTGGGTGATCTTGGTTTCACTGGATCCACTAGTTCTTGCTTCTTCTTTCTTTCTCCATGTCAGATTCATCTGGTTCCTTATCTTCTCAATAGTAGGTGTTGGGGCTCTGGTTTCGCAATCTCTCTTGGTATGACCGATCTTGTGACAACTATAGAAGACCATACTTCCATTCATCCAACTCTTGGATTTACCTCTAAAATGTGTACTAATACAATTCTCTACAACATGACCGTATTCTCCACAATAATGACAACTATATCTTGTATTATAATCCCAATTGAATGTGTTACCTTTCCTCGGTGTATTGCCTTGTTTCTTGGATGTCCATTTAGATTTTGTACTGGATCTGCAATCTTGGGTTCTATGACCAAATTTCTTATAATTGTAGCAATGTCCTTCGAATCTGGGTGAAGTAGGTGTATTTCTAGTCTTTGACCTGAATTCATATGCCTGATGTCTATTCTTTTTATAGTTAAAGAAATATCCATTGAATTTAGGTTTAGGATTTGACTTACTATTCTTCTTTGGCATATGTTTTCTATGTGACCAGGTTTCCCACAGTGATAACATGTAGGCTTGTTGTTCTTTGTCTTTGCATTTCTCAATTCTCCACTCTTTGATGATTCTCCTTCTTCAATGGAAGACAGGGACTTGGTATGTCCAAGTCCATAAGTGTCACTATTCCTCCTTGATGATCTCATTAGTTCCTAAAAGTATCTCAATGCTTCATTTGTTTTGTTTATCCTCTCAATGATTTATCTTTCAGATCTCAACTCATTTTTCAGTTGATTGTTCTCAGATCTCAGATATATGATTTCAATTTCTTTTCTATTTATCTCTTGACTTGCAAATAAAATTTGGTTGACCATGTCCAAGTAATTGTTTGTGAGCTTCTGCATATCCCTAGTCCTTTCATCAAGTCTGGTATCCATCTATCTCTTGTCTTTTATTTCTTCCATTGTCTTGTCTTCCTCAGCTTTCTTCTTATGATCAATCACCTCCCATAGTGTTATTGATTGAGTTTCTTGTTCTATCTTCAGACTTTTGACTTGTTCTTTCAATGTGTTTTTCTTCTCCAATAGATCTACAATTGCTACATTACTTTCTTTTGAATCTCTGTTGTCAAATAGACCTTCAGTGTCTTCTTATTTATATTCAATATCTTTCATCTAAGTTTCTAATTCCTTCCTAGCTTTTAAGGATTTTCTCAATTCTTCTCTTGTTATCTCAAGCTGATGCAGTGCTAGTTGAATATCAATCTTTTGATTCTCAATGACCTTTCCCAACTTATAAGCCTCCATTTCCAAGATCTTAACTCTCAAGTCATTAGACTTCTTCTAAGAGAACACTACTCTGATACCAATTGTTGGAAGTCTGATTTGGGAAAGCAATAACTAAGTAGGGGGTGAATTAGATATATAAAACTTCTACCAATTCTAAATAGACTGATTCAACCATGTATTAAAAAACATAGACTAAAATTTTTTAAGGATTTAACATCTAATTATGAACACATAACTCAAATATTTTTGTAACCACAAACCCTTGAAGGTAAAACTAGGGTGGGGATGACACACACAAATCTTCACTACTGCAGTAATAAAATGTACATGTTAGGGATAAAAAAAAAATTATCACTTCTAATGATCTACCCTGTGAGGGGTCTTCCCTGTTAAGAGATTACAGACATACAATCTACCATGTTAAAGGATTTAAAACTTACAAAAAAGTAAGCACTCGATTAAGAGACTTACAAAGGTCTGTTAGGATCACTCTACCAAGAGATTTACCCTGATTCACTTTCTAGAATATATCAGTACTTGATCCTTCGGTCTGCACTAAAAATGTTGATAACAGATCTCCTCTTACCAACTCTTAACTGATTTATCTATGTTCTTCTCTTCACTGCTCTTCTCAGTCACTCTATATGGTCAACGCTTCAGACATGCAAAACATGCATATACTTCTGATCTTTGCTCTTCACGTCCGCATCCAAACACATATACTTATGCACATAGATTAGGGTTTGAAGCATCCCATATATAGATCATCCAGATCAAGATCAATGATCTAGATTCATCACCTTTTTCCACTTAGGCATCCCTAATTTTGATTGGTTGCATGGATTGCATAGGGATCCATGATCATAAAAATAACCTGCAATTAATTTATTAAATATTTTTGCATAATCATTAAATGCTCCATAGAAGTTGGCCAAAATGGTTTACCTTGGTGTTTGTACCATTCCAAACACATATACACAATATGTTTTACTCGGCATATAAGGCAGACACTGGTGCTCAGTCAATATTGTATCACTCGGCATAACTATATGGTGTCGCTCGATGCTAACTCTTCTATGAAACTCGAAAATCATTCTACTTGGCATCTATTGAGTACTTGACAACCTCTGACTTTATCGGCAGTAACTACAACTCGGTCCCAACCTTAGTGGGATGGCTTGGTCGCAGTGATGACCGACCAACCTGCCTTGATTATGCCTAAGTGTGGGATACTAATAGACAAAAAAACTTAGAGATCAACAATATTTAATATTCAGCTCCTAACAGGGCTAGGTCTCCTAATAGGAACACTATACTTTTAGTGCATATCTGTGGGTAGCATCCCCACCAGGGTTTTCCCTTGGCCATGGTTTCCTCAAGAACAAATTCATGGTGTTGTGAGTTGTGTGTTTTGCATTTATGTTCTTTTCATTTCAACAATTATCTGGTTAAGTTGGAATTTGATGAGTTTAAGTTTAAAGTGTTGTAATATTGATTCACCCCCCCCNTGTAATATTGATTCCCCCCCCCCCCCCCCACCTCTCAGTATTACTTAATCCTAACAATTGGTATTAGATCTATTGTCCCTTGGAGAGAAAGTCTAAAAAACTTAATGGAGATCAAGATGGATTCTGAAAGTTTGGAAGAAAACTTTGAAGTAGCACTTGAAGATCTTGATAAGGCTAAAGAAGAAAATGGTGACTTGAAATTCAAATTGAGAAGAGCAACGGGTTTCATCAAGAAACTAAAGGATCAACTTGAAATATCTAGTATTCAGAGATAAGATCTTATGGATAAGATAAAAGAGGGTTCAGACACTTATAGTACAGATAAGATAAAATAGCTTGAGCAAGAGAAAGATAGTTTGAAGCTTGATCAGGAAACTACTTCTTTTCAAATGGCTAAAGAGATTCAACAACTAAAGAATGATAGAAACAAAATTGAATAAACCTTAAAAGGTGATAATATTCAAATGAGACAAATGCATATTGAACTAGATGACTACAAGAAAAAATATCTAGAATTAGAGAAATACAATCAAATCATAAAGGGAGAACTTGTTGAGGCTACAAAACATATTGAAAAAATTCATATGAGCAGTGATAAGATTGATGAGAAGAGAGCTAGACAGAAACCTAAAGGAGACATGACTGGAATTGGCTTCAATGAAGCTGAATGTTCAAGGACTTAGGAAGATAAATCTGAAGTGAAGACTGGTGAAGAAATACCTACTCTTGAAGAACCTAAAGAACAGATCGGATTGTTTAGAGGTATATGCAATAAGATTGGACACATGAAGAGAGACTGCAGAGGTAAAATTCCTTACAAATCCTTTTCTATCTATTGTTTCAATTTTCATGCATATGGACACAAGAAGGCAGGATGCAAGAAGCCTGATCAATATAGAACCAAGCAATATTACACTAGATAAGGGATAGTAGCTAAGATCACATGTTACAAATGCAATAACTTTGGACACATCATAAAGCATTGTAACTTGCAGATTAATCAGAACAGACCACCGTCTATATGCTACAAATGTCATACTTTAGGACACATAGAGAAGTTTTGCATATACAATGGAACTGAGAACAAAAGAGAACCTCCACCTATTAATGTAAAGAAGGACATTGGTGATGCTAAGAGTATTGCAGAGGAATTTAACAGTCATTTCAGGAAAATGAGAGATATGAACAGTGATAAGGTATGGAAAGTAACGGAACCAAGTGAGGAAAAGGTTTGGGGAGAGTCAATAGATGTTACTGAGTCTTTTCCTGATGCTAACATTGCTACATCAACCTAGATGGCCAAGCATGGCCTTAGGGGGAGCATTGGAAAGAATCATCAGAAATCTATCCAGCCCCTTATTATGGAGATTAAGATCTTGCGAGCTTAGTGAGAGTATGTAAAGATGTTATGAAACATATAACTATGATCACATAGCTTTATGATCTATATCATGTGATCTCCAGATTGTTAGTTGAATGGATCATGTGCAGAGATGAGTTTGTGGGGAACTGTATCATTTCTTTACACAATGAAGTATAAGGTCAATCAAAGGAAGTTATCTAATCATTATTCAAAGAAGTAGAGCCAAATAAGAACAGATATTTGAGCAAGAAGAACAAAGAAGCAAGTGCATTGTGCGATTGGACAAAGGAGAAATTCACAAGTTCATCAAAGAAGAGGTATTTTTGATTATTTGCAAACTTTGGTTATGGATACTCCATTGAATTTTGATGTCGTTGAAAGGCCTAGAACAATTTTAAGAAACATTCATTTAAATCCACTGAAGATGATCCTGAAGGTGTGTTTTAACAAACACCCTACGAAATTCTACATGTCGAAGAAATTAGGGCTTAAATTCACTATAAGTATTAGCCTTTGGGAGACTTTGAGATCTATAAGGAGATGAAGGACATGATTAGAGCAGATGGAAAATAGAAAGATGAGTTCACACATCTTGAGAATCTCAGTATCAAATGAATGATGGAACTCTATGAATTTGACGGAGAGGAATGGATCAAAATCATTCTGAGTAGAGTACATGACCAATTCATTTGGATTGGAGATCTTCCAGTGAAGATATGCAGAGATTTGATTCATGGTATAATAGGTTTGGATAAATCTAGTGTTATCCCTATCACGGAGAAGAACACAAAGTAACAGGTGGAAACCCTAACCCATTCGAGATAGGACAAGAGGGAAATGACCATAGCCGACATCTTTTAGCAAGATGTTAGATTATTTTCCATGATTCTCATATATAAACTACACTATAGCATCCGACCTAACTCTGTATCCACGAGAGTAATCATGATGGCATATAGAATGGTAAAGGAAAACATCAAATACAATCTTTGCGAAATACTTGCACATCAATTTTTGGAGAATGTGAATTAGATAAAGAAGGATATGTCAAATCCATTTAGGTTTGGATCATTATTGATACACATGTACATACACATTGTACACAAATTTTCTGGTATGCACCCTAGAGCTTGGAAGGACAGGGAACCCATTGGAATTCATATTACATAGAGTTATAGAAGATAGAATAGTGCATGGGTTGATGGAGAACTATTTGTGATCATCAAAAATTGGCACAGACATGTGAGAGAAAGAATGAGGATACCTGAGGCTTTGGTAGAGAAGTATATGGATATAATCTATTTAATGGTTGAAACTAATTGTGTTTTCTTTGATGCAGTAGTACCTAGAATGAAATGGTGTTATCCTCTGGGATATGAAGTTAGTCATGAGGTTTTGCCTATGCAAGTTGAACATATATTATCCTCAGAGATTGATCCATCCAAAGAAAGATGGGGCACTTATGAAGAGAAGTCTGCAAAAATAAGGGAAGAACAAAGTCAAGCAGCAAGGAAGAGGAAAGTAGATAATGTGGTAGACAATCTAGCAGCCAAGGCTGGTAATACAAAGGAGGAAATGAAAGAGGTAAGAAAGAATATGACATAAGGTGTTTCTGGGTTGGTGAGCATTGCTCCTGCAACCCTTCCACCTCCAGAAATAGAGAAGGTTATCAATCCACCTCCTACTATAATTAATGCACTTGAAACCACACCTACATCACCAAAGAGGACATCGTAAGAAGACAGACCCAAAGAATTACCTAAGAGAATCACTAGATCCACTAATCAGGACTCTCTGCCTAAGAAACAAAGGACAGAAGTTGTAAAGGAGAAAGCAGAGGAGAAGAAAGTGGAAGAGAAGAGCACAAAAGTGAAACAACTCTGGAAACCTGATATGAAGATACTGGAGAAGAGGATCATTGATCAGACAAATCTTATTTCATTGACTACATACTATGAGAGATATGATGCATCTGATCAACTCTTGATTAAGGACATTTTCATTAATCATTTACTTGTTTTTAAGAAGAACTTATTAGAAGTTGAAGGCAGTATACCTGAGGATCTATATGAGAAATTAGAGATAAGAAAATAGTTAGCACAAATTGAAGATGAAAGAATCATAACACAATCCATTGAAGATATGTTACCTATTTTTTCTGTTAAAGAGACGGAAAGGACATTGAATGCTATAAAACCATTGTTGAGAACTAAATCAAGATTGGTAAAGATAATGGGGAGAAAACATGATGAAGTAATTGAGGAAACACAAAAGGTTGTAGACAAGGTTCTGATGGGGACTGAGCTTGAGAAGTCTTCACATCTTAAGGTGACTAATCCTAAATCTATTCTAAGAGGTGAGTCAGCAAGGGTAGCTAAATTAAAACTTGATACATCAGAAGTTGAAGATGATAGCCAATCTGTCAGTACTGTAAAGAAGCCAGATTTATTTGTTACTGGTGTGCTTGTGTCTTTGGACACTTCACAGGATGCTAGTGACCCTTTTGAAAGGAATACTGACAATGTTGCAGATATTGGAGGAATCATTGATCAGAAAGTGGCAGAGAAGGAAGAACAGAAAGAGAGTGAAGTTGAGGTAGCTAAGGAAAAAGTAAATAAAGTTGAAGTAAAAAAAGAAACTCATGTATCTGTTTCTTCATCTTTATTGTTGGAAAGTGGAGATAAAAATTTAAGTTCTAATGTTGAGATAATGGATGAGGATGAGTTGATGAAGCTATCTTACATAGCCTCTCCCAAAGTGAAAGAGAGATCTGAGCAAAAATTTGAGAAAAAGTCAAGGGTAATGGAAAGAGCAGTTGATACCGTCAACAAACTCCTACCTATACCTCTTAATTTTCAAGGAAATGACACTGTAGATAACTTGAACAAGGCATTGAATGAAATTGGCAGTCACTATGAGTCCTTAGACAAGATCGCGAAAGAAAAAGCAGAGCATAAATACTTAGCAAAGAATTTAGAAGAAGTATGCAAGTATATTGCATGGGACTTGGGCATACTAGGAAAAACAATGTCTGAAGCAAAGAATTGTGTATCACATGGAAGGAAGTTATAAATTTACTGTATAAATCCTATCAGACATCTTCATATTGTTGAGGACATTATAGCAAAGGAAAGACAGACTCTAGATAAGTTGATGCACAGTTGTGAGACCTCCTCACACACTATTGGAGTTAGACAAAGAAGTGTCCAGACTATTGGAAAAAGTGAGTGTGTTGGAGATAGATAAAGGGAGAGTAATGGGAATATTTGGTATGCTGAATATTTTAATTATTCTGAAGTTATCAATTCTTGAGATACACCTTTCGGACATGGAGAAGACAGTGCAGGCTCTCACTGGGAACATGCCTACTGAGTTAAAGGAAGCAGAGACATCTTCTTTTGCACTGAATGGACTGATTCATGTGAGTCGGATATTGGTAAAGACTTGGACAAAAAAAGTAAAGATCTTGGAAATCTCTTTCCAAGATGTGCTTAAGATGGTCTAAATTTTTGGTAAGTAGTTGCATAAATTTTGTTATATATTCTACATTTTTATATGTCTTTGCCATATATATA